>CAUYPK010037875.1:0-21287 GCA_963574355.1 Loris lydekkerianus | reverse complement strand
TCCCCAAGGCAGCTCAACTGAGTGCCAAGTCCAAGAACACCAAAACAGTTCACAGGTAAGGCCTTTCCAGTTTGCAGTCTCAGTGCTGCTTGTACTCACGGATGCCGGCGTGATTAGGTCGATCGAACACATGCAGCCACTTGCCAGTTTTCCACTGTTTTTGTCCTCCTCCTGGGGTCTAGAAGTCCCTTGCTGGCTCCCTGTATCCTCAAAGGGATGATCATAGGAAGATCCCACCGGCCAGAGATGTCTGGAGTCTTGTCTCCCAGATTCCCCGTGCCCAGTTGTAGGGAAGCTGTTATTCAGCCGACATCTTTAATCCAAAAAAAAATAGTCTCCATTTTTTTAATGGCTGAATAGTATTCCATGGTATACATATATCACAGCTTGTTAATCTATTCCTGGGTTGGTGGGCATTTAGGCTGTTTCCACATTTTGGCGATTATAAATTGAGCTGCAATAAACAGTCTAGTACAAGTGTCCTTATGATAAAAGGATTTTTTTTTCCTTCTGGGTAGATGCCAAGTAATGGGATTGCAGGATCAAATGGGAGGTCTAGCTTGAGTGCTTTGAGGTTTCTCCATACTTCCTTCCAAAAAGGTTGTACTAGTTTACAGTCCCACCAGCAGTGTAAAAGTGTTCCCTTCTCTCCACATTCATGCCAGCATCTGCAGTTTTGAGATTTTGTGATGTGGGCCATTCTCACTGGGTTTAAATGGTATCTCAGGGTGGTTTGATTTTCATTTCTCTAATAGATAGGGATGATGAACATTTTTTCATATATTTGTTAGCCATTCATCTGTCTTCTTTAGAGAAGGTTCAATTCATGTCTCTTGCCCATTGATATATGAGATTGTTAGCTTTTTTCATGTGGATTAATTTGAGTTCTCTATAGATCCTAGTTATCAAGCTTTTGTCTGATTCAAAAAATGCAAATATCCTTTCCCATTGTGTAGGTTGTCTCTTTGCTTTGGTTGTTGTTTCCTTAGCTGTACAGAAGCTTTTCAGTTTAATGAAGTCCCATTCGTTTATTTTTGTTGTTGTTGCAATTGCCATGGCAATCTTCTTCATGAAGTCTTTCCCCAGGCCAATATCTTTCAGTGTTTTTTCTATGCTTTCTTTGAGGAATTTTATTGTTTCATGCCTTAAATTTAAGTCCTTTATCCATCTTGAATCAATTTTTGTGAGTGAGGAAAAGTGTGGGTCCAGTTTCAGTCTTTTACATGTGAATATCCATTTCTCCCAACACCATTTATTGAATAGGGAGTCTTTCCCCCAAGGTCTGTTCTTGTTTGGTTTATCAAGGATTAGGTGATTGTAAGATGTTAGTTTCCTTCGATTCCTTGTGTCTATGTCTCTATTTTTGTGCCAGTGCCTTGCTGTCTTGATCACTATGGCTTTGTAGTATAACCTAAAATCTGGTATGGTGATGCCCCCAGCTTTATTTTTATTACTAAGAACTGCCTTAGCTATACAGGGTTTTTTTTTTCTGGTTCCACACAAAACGCAGAACCATTTTTTCCAAATCTTGCAAATATGATGTTGGTATTTTAATAGGAATGGCATTGAATAGGTAGATTGCTTTGGGAAGTATAGACATTTTAACAATGTTGATTCTTCCCATCCATGAGCATGGTATGTTCTTCCATTTGTTAATGTCCTCTGCTATTTCCTTTCTGAGGATTTCATAATTTTCTTTATAGAGCTCCTTTACCTCCTTTGTTAGGTATATTCCTAGGTATTTCATTTTCTTTGAAACTATTGTGAAGGGAGGTGTGTCCTTAATTAGCTTCTCATCTTGACTGTTATTGGCATATACAAAGGCTATTGATTTGTGGACATTGATTTTATATCCTGAAACATTACTGTATTTTTTGATGACTTCTAGGAGTCTTGTGGTTGAGTCTTTGGAATTCTCTAAGTATAAAATCATGTTGTCAGCAAAGAGAGAGTGTTTGACCTCCTCTGCTCCCATTTGGATTCCCTTTATTTCCTTGTCTTGCCTAATAGTATTGGCTAGAACTTCCAGCACTATGTTAAACAGTAATAGTGACAGAGGACAACCTTGTCTGGTTCCAGTTCTAAGAGGAAAAGCTTTCAGTTTTACTTCATTCAGTAAAATATTAGCTGTGGGTTTGTCATAGATAGCTTCAATCAGTTTTAGAAATGTGCCACGTATGCCTATACTCTTCAGTGTTCTAATTAGAAAAGGATGCTGGATTTTATCAAAAGCTTTTGCCGCATCTATTGAGAGGATCATATGATCTTTATTTTTGCCTCTGTTAATATGGTGGTTAACGTTTATGGACGTGCATATGTTAAACCAGCCTTGCATCCCTGGGATGAAACCTACTTGATCATGATATATGACTTTTTTGATGATAAGCTGTAATCTATTGGCCAGGATTTTGTTGAGAATTTTTGCATCTATATTCATGAGTGAAATTGGTCTGAACTTCTCCTTTTTGGTTGGGTCTTTTCCTGATTTTCACATCAGGGTGATGTTTGCTTCATAGAACGTGTTGGGGAAAGATTCCTTCCTCCTCAATTTTTTGGAATAATGTCTGCAGTTCAGGAATAAGCTCTTCCTTGAAGGTTTGATAGAATTCTGGTGTGAAGCCATCTGGACCAGCGCATTTTTTTGGTTGGAAGTTTTTTGTATTGTTTCTTTAATCTCAGTGCTTGAAATTGGTCTGTTCAGGAACTCCATTTTCTTCTTGGCCAAATCTAGGGTGTAGATTCTAAATATTGATCCATTTCCTTCACATTGTCAAATTTCTGGGAATACAATTTCTGGTAGTATTCAGAGATGATCTCTTGTATCTCTGTTTGGGCTCAGTTATTATTTTCTCTTTACCATTTCTGATTGAAGTTACTAGAGATTTTACTTTTCTATTTCTAGTTACTCTGGCCAATGATTTATCTATTTTATTTATTTTTTCAAAAAACCAACTTCTTGTTTCATTAATTTTCTGAATGATTCTTTTGTTTTCAATTTCATTGATCTCTGATTTGATTTTGGATAGTTCTTTTCTTCTACTGGGTTTAGGCTTAGATTGTTCTTCTTTTTCCAATTCCATAAGATGGCTTGTGAGTTTGTTGATGCACTCTCTTTTTGTTTTTCGAATGTAGGCATCTAAAGCCTCTCAAAGTTGCTTTCCTCTCAGAGCTGCTTTTGCAGTATCCCACAGGTTTTGGTAGCTTGTGTCTCCATTGCTCAGGGAAGTTAACCATTTCCTGTTTTGTTTCTTCCTGCACCCATCTGTCATTCAACAGAAGGTTGTTTAATTTCCATACCTTTGTGTGTAGTTGAACGATTTTGTTAGAGTTGAGTTCCACCTTTAGTGCCTTGAGAAGATACAAGGTAAAATTTCAATTTTTTTGATTCTGTTGAGGTTTGTTTTGTGGCCTAGGATATGATTAATTTTGGAGAACGTTCCATGGGGTGATGAGAAGAATGTATATTCTTTATCTTTGGGATGGAGTGTTCTATATGTGTCTATCAAGCACAGTTGTTCTAAGGTCTCATTTAAATATCTTATATCTTTCTTTAATTTCTGTTTAGAGGATCTGTCTGGCTCTGTAAGAGGAGTGTTAACATCCCCTGTTATTATGGTATTATCGGATATCATATTGCTCAGACTGAGTAAGGTCTGTTTCAAGAATCTGGGAGCATTTAAATTGGGTGCATAAATATTTAGAATTGAAAAATCTTCTTGTTGTATTTTTCCCTTGACCAATATAAAGTGACCATGTTTGTCTTTTTTGACTTTAGTTGCTTTAAATCCACATGTATCTGAAAATAAGATTGCAACTCCTCTTTTCTTCTGAATTCCATTTGCCTGAAAAATTGTTTTTCAACCCTTGACTCAAAGTTTTAATTTGTCTTTTGAAGACAGGTGTGTTTCTTGCAGATAGCAAATAGATGGCTTGTGTTTTTTAACCCAGTCAGCCAATCTATGCCTCTTCAGTGGGAAATTCAAAGCATTAACATTTATTCAGATAATTGATAATTATGGTAGTATTCTATTCATTTTATTTTGTGAGAGTCCATTGCTTAGTTTGATCTTTTGCATCAGTGTGGAAGCTAGATTCTGTCCTTTAATTACTGAGTTCTTACTTTGCTGCTGATCCATTGTGATGGTCAGTGTGTAGAACAGGTTGAAGTACTTCCTGTAGAGATGGTCTTATTGTGGCAAATTTCCTCAATCTTTGTATATCCGTAAATTATTTGATTTCTCCACCAATTTTAAAGGTTAGCTTAGCAGGGTCTAGAATTCTGGGCTAGAAATTGTTCTATTCAAGTAGATTAAATGTAGATGACCATTTTCTTCTTGCTTGGAAAGTTTCATTAGAGAAGTCTGCAGTCACTCTGATGGATTTGTCCCTGTAGGTCAACTGATGCTTACTCCTGGCAGCTTGAAGAATCTTTTGATTTGTCTTGACTTTGGACAGGTTCATCACAGACACATCACAGACACTTTGGACAGGTGTCTTGGAGAAGCTCTGTTAGAGTTGAGGCTACCTGGGCTCCGATATCCCTCTGAAAGCAGTGAGTCAGAATCTTTGGTGATATTTGGGAAATTTTCATTTATAATATTGTCTAGTATGGCTTCCATTCTTCTGGGGTATTCTTCTTCCCCTTTTGGGATTCCTATAACTTGTATGTTAGAATGGTTCATAAAGTCCCATAATTCTGACAGTGAATATTCTGCTTTCTCTCTCTTCTTTTCTGCCTCTTTAACTGTCTGAGTTATCTCAGGAACTTTGCCCTCTACCTCCGAAGTTCTTTCTTCTGCATGTAACCTATTGCTGATACTTTCCATTGCATCTTTAAGTCCCACAATTGACTGCTTCAGTTCCTTCAGTTCTGGTATATCCTGTCTATATTCTTCATATTGTTCATCTTTTATTTGATTCTGTTTTTGGATTTCCTTTTGATTATTTTCCACTTTATTAGCAGTTTCCTTCATTGTTTCCATCATTTCCTTCATTGTTTTCATCATGTGTATTCTAAATTCCCTTTCTGTCATTCCTAGCATTTCTTTATAGGTGGAATTCTCTGCAGTAGCTACCTCATGGTCCCTTGGAGGGGTTGCTCCCAACTTGTTGTTCATGTTGCCTGGAGTTTTCTGCTGATTCTTCTTCATGAGTGATTGCTTTTATCTGTTTCCTTGGCCTAATTTTCCTTTTTCCTCTTGCTCTTTAAGTTCCCATGTCTGTGGACTAAGGTTTTGATGAGTTCTTTTGGTACAGGACCAGAAAGAAGAGAAGGTTGAAGAGCAAGAAGGGTTAAAAGAAAAAAAGAAAAGAAAATAGAGAAAGAAGAGGGGGTGGGTAAAAGGGAATATTAACAAAAAGAAGAGAGGCACAGAAAGAGGGAGACAGAGCAATATAGGTGTACAGTAGGGTACTTTGACACAACCTTTAAAAAAACCCAACCTCTGGGGGTACCCAGTTGGGTGATTCCCTTGAGGTCAGCAGCTCTTTGCTAACCTGATCAGGCACAGTACCCCACATCCACCAAGTAGAGAGGAAAAACAAAACAAGCAACAGAAAATTGTATGGGATACAATTGAGTGAAAAACCAAATAATAGGGGTAGAAATACTAGCAAAAATGAAGTTCTAATTATTGAAAAAGGCAGCAATAGGAAATTGTATTTAAACTAGAAA
Organism: Loris lydekkerianus; assembly: GCA_963574355.1. Classification (NCBI taxonomy): domain Eukaryota; kingdom Metazoa; phylum Chordata; class Mammalia; order Primates; family Lorisidae; genus Loris; species Loris lydekkerianus. Next base: position 15,613 of record CAUYPK010037875.1, on the reverse strand, counting down.
AATGGAGGAAGAAAAGAAAAAGAAAAGAAAAAATCTATATGGAAAAGGTTGAAATTAAAAAACAAAACAACAACAATAACAACAAAATAAATAAAAAACAAACAAACAAAAATAACCAAAAACAAAGCAGTATATATATCTTGTTGAATATTATCTGGGCAACAGGTGGTCTTCTGGGGTATGAGATGTTAATCACAGTACTGATATGACTGGAGGCCTCTGCTGACTTCTTAAACCCCACAGGGTGGAGACCCTAAATTTCTCTTTAGCCCTCTTAAAAAGCACTTTAAACTTCTAAACTTGGCTAAGCAGAAGCTTCCCCAGGAAAGTGCCTGTTGCTGGAATCACTGCTGAAGTGGCTATCCACTTACCCAGTGTGCCAAAACCAGTCTCACTCTGTCCCTGAGATTTAAGGCTGTAAGGTGGCTCAGTCCCCACCTTTTGACTGCACAGTCACTAGGCTACTAGTTCCCGCCTGATCCTTGCTCTGTGACCCTGAGGGCAGAGCTTGATGGGACAGTTATCTCACAATGGCTCCTTGCGGCCCGCAGCCAAACACTATTAGCTCCTTCCGACTCAGTGGCTCAGTCTGGGGCCCTAGACACTGCCCAGAGTTCTCCACACTCCTGCTCAAGTTCTCCCCAAGGCAGTTCAACTGATCACCAAGTCCAAAAACACCAAAACAGTTCACAGGTAAGGCCTTTCTGGTTTGCAGTCTCACTGCTGCTGTACTTACAGCTGCCAGTGGGATTAGACCCATAGAACACATGCAACTAACTACTTGCCAGATTTTCTACTGTTTTTGTCCTCCTTTTGGGGTCCAGAAGTCTCTCGCTGACTCCCTTTATCCTCAAAGGGATGATTATAGGCAGATCCCACCAGCCAGAGATGCCTGGAGTCTTATCTCCCTGGACTCACAGTGTTCAGTTGCAGGGAAGCTGTTACTCGGCCACCATCTTGCTTGCTGTCATTTTCATTCTTAATGATGTTATTATTATTACGATGTATTTTTATGTATCCCTGGTATTATTTTTTTCCTTTTTTTTTCTTTTTTAAATTTTTTATCCTTTCTCACTTGGTGAGAAAATGCAGGATGTGAAACTGGAAACTGGAATTTTTTTAACTAGAATTCCTTTCTATAGACATAGCGGTTCTCAACCTTCCTAATGCTACAATGTATTTTTATTGTTAAAAAGGGGTCGTGACCCACAGGTTGAGAACCACTGCAGAGGCTCAAAAAGCTATTTCGTAAAGAAATGTTGTTTTACCTTTATAATTTTAAGTATCCCAATCACCACTGGTCCTGTGTAGGCCTTGGGCCTATAAGAACCTCTGGGGCTGCCTACGGAGAACATTAATATACACAGTGTTTCCTCCTATTCTCTTTGGCAACCTGTGCTTTTGGGATGTCTTTGAGGTATTTGATGCTTTTTGTAGCTAGAGTTATTGATCAGGGGAGCAAGAGGCAGTGGCAGCAATGGTCAGGGCAGAAATTTTTACCTTTACTTAACAACCAACATAAAAGGGGTCTATTCACACTTCAAATAAATGGTCTCCTGAGTTTTGAAGCTTGTGACAAAACTGATCCTGAAGTTAAAAATTCCTCCTGTGGGCTGGAAAATGAAGAAAAAAAAAAAAAAAAAAAAAAAAGAGAGCATTAGATGACATGTGTACAGTCATAAAGAATTCATTTGATTTTGCAGTCACCTTGCTCTGCTATTTGATTTTTAAGTTCAACAAGTGACATTTACAAGAATGCATTGGAAATAGATGTCCTCTAGACCACTGTGGTATCCAGCAGCACAGCTCACCACGTTTCCCCTGCTCTCTTCCTTCTGGAGAAGTGGTAGGATTGATTGTGGAGTCTCATGGTTGGGTGTGGCTATCTGACTACTTCTGGTCCAGGCCAAGGCCTTGAACTCTGCTGACCCTCCAGCTTTCTCGTTCCCTGACATAGTGAGTGACAAGCAACATTACATGTCCCCCAGTGGGGGAAACATGGAGCAGAGCCTGCAGAGGGCCACAGTAGGCCTGAAACTGAGGTGAGAAATAAACTGGTATTGCACAAGACACTCAGATGCTTCAAGTCCTTTGTTACTTTAGCAGACTTAGGCCTCCTTGACATTTTGAGGGGCTTTTCTGCCAATGAACTGTTAATAACTATAGAACTTATAGAAGTCATCATTGAATATATAGGAAGAATTGAATCTCCAATAGAAGAAGCTTTAAAAGCATCCTTAAAAGCTGAAATTATTTAAGCAGTTTCCAGCTCTCATTGTTATCATTGGCTTTTCTGACAATTTCTTTTTCTTTTTCTTTCTTTCTTTCTTTCTTTTTTTTTTTTTTTTTTTTTTAGACAGAGCCTCAAGCTGTCACCCTGCGTAGAGTGCTGTGACTTCACAGCTCACAGCAACCTCCAACTCTTGGGCTCAAGTGATTCTCCTGCCTCAGCCTCCCAAGTAGCTGGGACTACAGGAGCCTGCCACAATGCCTGGCTATTTTTTGGTTGCAGCTGTCATTGCTGTTTGGTGGGCCCGGGTTGGATTTGAACCTGCCAGCTCAGGTATACGTGGCTGGCGCCTTAGCTGCTTGAGCCACAGACACCAAGTCAACAATTTCTTTTTCTACTCAAAATAAAATTTGGTATGTCAAATTAAAAAGTGGAGGAAAAAAGAATGGTGACATATATTGAGTGTCTGCTATGTGCCAGATACAGGGCTAGATATTGTACATGCTTTATTTCATTTAGGCATCACAGTAACCATGAAAGGCAAATGACAACTTTTATACAGCAGAACCTCCATGGGGGACCACCTCCCTGCCTTGAGCACTGCCTTACTTGGACCTGATTTTCATAGACAGGACATGCACCCCATGTTCATATCAGTACAGCAGGCACAGTTCCTTGTCTTGACAACCTCCATATGTTGACCAGTTTGTTACAGTTCCTTTGGTTGTCACCGTATAGAGGTTCTACTGTATTTGTAAGCAGAAACACCACTTGGAAACTAATTCTAATAGTAACACTGTCAGAACATCCTTCCTCCTCTGGATAGTGATTTAATATCTCTTGCACTTGTCAAAAGTGAAGAAAAAGCAGATGGAGGAGAAGGAAAAGAAGAACAAAAAAGAATCATTCAATGTAGTTGTTCTTGTTTCACTCTTTGTTATACTATTTGGGGTGTTTTTTGTTCCCTCTGCCTACTATCTCTCTATTTGCCCATCTCTACTCAAAGTGTCCTGTTCTTTCAGGTGCATGCATGACAACACTGATCAAAGCCACGTGGAAGAGCATATCAGGAATGCTGATCCATGGTCCTAACAAGCCACTCTCTTCACTGTCCTCCAAATACACTTTGGTTAATCCTATCTCAACCTGTCTCATATTCTTCTTCCCCAGAGAAGTAATATTAACAAACACACATCTTTATAAAGCACATTCCAAATCAAAGTCTTCTTTTCACCTTTATGACATACGAAATCATTTTTGTCTTAGTTATAAACCTTGAAGCGTAGGACAGTTGCAAACTCTCTTCTTCCCTAAAGCATTTTCCAATCTATAAGATCCTCTCCAAGTCAAAATCCTCTCTAGCTTCTCCATCTATATTAGCCTCTTTCTCCTCATACCTAAAGCTGTACATGGTACCTTTTCAACCCTGTTGCCCCCTTATGTGCTTTCACGCATTTAGAAGAGTATGAGTTAGTGTTGCAATCCCCAGCCTTGGGCTATGTACAGGTACCAGTCCACAGCCTGTTCAGGGGAGGGGAATGGTGGGTGAGTGAAAGAAGCTTCATCTGTATTTACAGCCACTCCCCCCCCCAATCACACCTGAGCTCCACCTCCTGTCAGATCACCAATGGCATTAGATTATCACAGGAGCGGAACCTTACTGTAAACCATGCATTGGAGGGATCCAGGTTGAGCACTCCTTATGAGAATCTAATGCCTGATGATCTGATGTTAAGATGAGGCCTGGGGTGGTGATGCTGGTGCTGGGGAGTGGCTGGCGATACAGATTATCATAAGCAGAGAGGTTTGACTGCACAGAGGCCATAACACATCTGTTGCTTCCAGACTCATGTCAAAACTATCTCCCTGCCACCTCCCCCCCATCTATGGACAGATTGTCCTGGTGCCAAAACATTGGGAGCCTCTGGGCTAAGGGGCAGAAAATGCTTTGAAGACAGATAGGAGCTGAGTTTGAAGCCCAGCTCTGCCTACTCAGTGTAACTATGGACAGATCGCCTCACCTTCCTGCCGCACGGCTTGTTCACTGGTAGATGGAGACGGGAGGAGCCACCTTGTTTGACTGTTATGCAGGTGAAACGTGATACTACACATAAAGGACTTTGCCCAAAGCATGGCTCAAATACAGCCACTCTCTCTCCTTCCTAACCATTCCTGAAAGGCAGAGATTTCATCCATATGCCTTTTTCATCTTTCATCCTCCACACAGAATCCGAATGCATAAGGGAACACACAATCAATATTCTCTGAGTTCAGTCATAGAGAGGCCAGGCCTCAGCTACCACCCTCAGAGAAACACTCCTCCATGGGCAGTCAGCATCCAGACCTTGCTTGTCAATCAGGAGTGTCCTTTGAAGTCCAGAGCACCGTTGGTACCCAGGGGTTAGAACTCAGCCCATACACAGGAGTGTGTCTGGATCAGACCAGATTCTAATAATGTGGGAAAAGTCCTGGGGGTGGGCTGAAAACAGAATCTTCCTTGGTATCCATCCTTCTACATATGAAAACATTATAGGTAATTTTATCCTTAATTGAAAAAAAAATCTGTATTGATGGCATCATTTGGTTAGGAAAGGACTAGTTAAAAGGATGAATATTCACTCAAAATTAAGAAGCAAAATATGTTTTCCGCTGTTGCCTTGAGTAGTTTTTTGTTTTTGTGTTTTCTCATTTCCCTATTGATTTTAATTAATTTTGCCCTCGATTCTCTTTGTAAACTTGGAGATTTCTTTGTTCATTTAAATAAATAAGAAGAGCCTGCGAGTTTTCCCCAGATCACCAGGCTTTAATATTAAATTACTGTTTTCTGGCAGGATCATCTGCAAAACTCTGATTTTGTTTCTTCTTCTGTTCCCATCCTGATAATTGTGGCTGAATTCCCTTGTCTTTAATATGCCATATATTCTCCACCTGGCAAAGGATTCAGACAGATACAGATAATAAATACCCCGTAGACATACAGACAGAGAAACTGCTGTAATTGCTTTCATAATGACTCTGAGACATCAAAGGAAGGCAAATAATGGTATTTAACACTGTTTCCATTCTTTAGCTGAAATGTAATTTTATAGAGTTATTGTCAGGCAGTACGGTGGATGTACAAGTACAACTGTCATATTCGGCTCATATTAATTAGCTGCCCATGAGAGGGCCAGGCAAGTAATGGCAAAGTTCTCCTCATTTCAGATGGTCTGATATTCAGACAGAACCATAAGTACAATGGCTTGATTAACATAGTTGCTTAGATCAGGTTTTCCCTGCGAGTATGTCAATTGGCATTTTGAAGAATCAATTAATTAGCACTCCAAATAATCCATTCTTGGGTTAATGAAAGTGTTTTGTACAGCTGCAAAAAATTACACGAAGAAAAACTAAACCTTTCCAAAGTGGCAATGAAACAAATTTATCTCGGAAAACTATACTGTCCATTTCAAAATGCCACCAAAAACGTGTTTCCTTTTATAGCCACAGAATTGACATGCACGATTTTAACCACAGTGTGTTCTTCTTAGCTTAGAATAAGGCAAGTGGTGGATGCTTTGGTGGTACAGAAATCAGAACTTTTATTTTCACTATTTTGTCTTGTAATCATGTTACTTAGTTGGGGTAAGTCATGGCCAAAGTTTTGCATATCATTATCAAGTATTTTAAACACTCTTTGAAGACAGTATGCTTATTAACGTTTTTAAAATGCTGATATCACACATATATTCCTGCTTTTTAAAGCTTGAGATTTAATTCTAAGACAAATGAACATTATACACTAAAGAACTAAATGTGTTTTAATAAAAGCTCTTTAACTTAGAGGTATAATAAATTTTTAATACAAAGTTTAAATTAGCAGAAAACCAAACTGTGAAAATCTCAGACACCTTTGCTATCATTAAGATGATACTTGTGCCACACCTAATCAATTCTTTCTTATACTTAAACAAAGTCTTAATGTGATTCCCCCCCCCCAACTCTCTTGGGATCCAAATTTTAAAGAAGCTACTCTTATGGCAGAGCTTCTTTATTTCTGAAATGATCTTGATCAAGCCAAGAAATGAATAAAATCATTTATTTGATGATTTTTATCTCTTCAACTTGCAAAACATGGCATAAAATATAGATATTTACAAAATAATTCCTCCTTCAGACACTTTCACATTTACCGGCATCCCTGACATGAATCATGTTCAAATAAAGGGTGCAAAATTAATATATTAGATGAGTTGTCCTATCGACTAGAAATAACTTGAAATTGAAATGAGAATTTTATCATTTGAATGAATGGTTTTGTGTTTTTTCTAGTGGTATGTTAAATGGGATTTCTCATCACTGATAAGAAGGAACTTCTCAATTCAGCCTCCTCCGTGGACCTGATTACTGAGGTAGGCAAAATCGGCATCTTCCAAACATACCAAAATGGGTATTTTACTAATATCAGCCACAGACTGTTTTCTGTCCTTTGTCTTAGTTCAGTTAATGTGTAATAAAATGCTGGAATTTTGATGAGGCTGAAATGCATTTGCCTGCCCATCAATTTGTAGGGGAGGTTGGAGAGCTATACAGTGTCTCCAAAGCGTGGATGCGTCTAGCATATGTCGGAACCAAGCACACATAGGCAGAAAGGGAGAAACACACAGATTCAATAGTAACAAGATTCTCATGTCTTCCTCTTAAGATGAAAAAGTCCTCCCAAACTTAACTGTTTGCTCTTAGGTTTAATGAAGCTACTGGGATGGATGATGAGAAAGAACCTCTGCTTCCTGAGCCGCTGAGGGAAACACCCCGCATCTTCCCGTTTCTCTTCCTTCCAGGCGACAGAGTGATGGGCCAGGGCTAGTTTACTAAGACATTTGGACAGATGCTGGTAAGAGTCAGCATTGCCTGTTTATTGCTTATTCTTCATTTTCAGATTCCCCTGGAAATGTAAAATGGCAAAGTTTCATTGTTGCCGCTCGCTGTGGACTTCAGCCAGAAACGAGATCTATTGCTTATTTTGCTAATCAGCTCCTTCCATATCTGCATGCTCATTTTCTGATAGCTGATGAGGCGACAAGGTCATTGGACGTACAAGTACTTATTTAAAAACAGACATGAGAGCGAGATGGAGGTTAGTTGGGTCTATCAGAGCTGTCAATCAATTAATGAAAATTATTGAGCAAGGACACTGTGGGGGAAGTGAACAGAAGGAAGGAAAATGACCATGGAGACACAACATAGGGAAAACGACAGAACTGACTAACTGTGCTCACGTGAGTGCGAAAAACAGACATGCTCACATCCCAAGTGAGAGACGGCTCTGAGAGCACAGGGCTGCAGTCTCTGCCGCCAGAGGCTCAAAGGCTGACAGCACAGGGCTTTGGCCCAAAGGTATACCCTGAACAACGCCTTTTCTCACATGTGGAGGGGAGAGGTGTCATACTGGATGAATGTTTTATTAATGTGCTAAAGACCTGTGGCCAAGATTTCAAGTCATTCAAAGACACTTTTATTCAGACCAAAATTTGGGGTAAATAGGGGCCAAATAAGTACAAACAGCCCCCTTATTCAAGGAAAAGGAATAGTAAATTTCTACCTGCAACTGTTTGGCAGCCATGGATAGCAGAACCATACAACCTCAGGAGGGGCTTAGAAATGCTCTTTAAATGGCCACTGGGTCACTACAGTCCACCCCATGCTGGCACCAGACAGGCGCATTCCAGTTATTGACACAGAAAGCAAATAATTTATACCTTGATCCTTGAGGGCAGAATGGAGGAATAAAAAAACGTATGAAAGAGAAGAAGGAGAGAAAGGGGGATAGTGATAGAGAGAGAGACACTGAGGAAAGAGGGAGAGAAGGAGAGAAAAATTGCCACTTTGCTTGTGTGAACGGAAGATAGTGAGGGAGAAAAATGAAAAGGCTGCAAAGTCAAAAACCGGGAGAGACTGACACCAAATCTCTGCAAAGCGTTCAAAATTCTCCAGCTGCCATGCTTTTAATTTGCTACCATTCTAATTAAAATGCAAATTAAATTTATAATTAGCATCAGCACTTTCTAAAGAAACCTCCTTGTGCGCTGCACAAACATATGGGACGATGCCGTAGTGTAAAGTTTGTAAAACAGAAGTAATGCACAAAGGGGAGGGAGGATTTTTCTTCTTTTTTTCCTTTTCCCTGGGAAACAAGTTTTATGCCGACAATGCAAGGTTGCCTTCAGGGGACGGCAGTGGTTTTAGAGGAGGCTGGAAGTGGGCGAGTGACCCATTGCAACAAAAGGATTGCTGAATATGGAAGATCGGTGGGGCTGTGACTTTGTGTTGAATCAGGTGTCAAGGGTTACCCCACGTTGTCACCAGGATTGTATAGGACATGCCAAAAGGCAAAAGGGGTCAAAGCTTCTAATCAAAAAGTCTATGGCCAAAATTAACCGCTGCTTGCTTCCAGATAATTAATTTAAAAATTGATGGGGAACAAAGTACCAAAATCACCTCATGATTCAAGCACATATCATGTTTCAAGGTAAATTGTCTCTCCAACTTGCACCCCAGAGCTGAGGGGTGTGCGTAGGCCTGAGAAACTCGTGTACCAAATGTGGAGTAAATGGGCATTTAATCTGCAGAGCTGCGCACTGATGAAGCTGGTTTTCCCACCCGAATCTCTTAAACATAAATATATAAATCCGGTATTTCTGTTGACTTTCCTTCAGAAATCTGGCTGTGCTCAGTGAGGCTCGTGGTGCAGAAACAGCTCTGCCTACAGCTGTAATAAGTGAAGAAGATTACCCGCGACAAATTTGCCCTCACATTGGCCATGTTTTGGTTCTAGGAAATCTTTATGAATTAAAAAAAACCCTGCGATCCTCATGGTAAGTCTGCTTTCCTTTTAGTGGAGGACCTTACCTGTGCCTAAGGTGTCTTTAATATTCCTGGGACTCTCTTTATCTATTAAGCTGGCTCTCCATCAGATAGTTTAAAATTTGAATGTAACAGCAATGAATATTTCATAGACATGTGTTAAGCTGTTATTAAACTATAATGTAAAGTGGGATTGTAGGAATATTTTTATATGTCAAAAAGTCAATTAAAATGATAAGCCTGTAATATCACCATTGTGGTGCTGTGCAAAAATTCATTTCATATGCACGGGAGGTCCTCAGCCACCTAGCATTTGGGTGTGAGGCAGGACTGTTACATATTCACAGGCCTGTGTACTTCAATTTCATTAGTAACACTTAGGTCTCTTTTCGGCAGAGATTAAATGGAGAGCTATGGGGGATAAATCTTACCTGACTTGATTTTTATTTAGTATTACAAAAACAGCATTAGGTATTCTTAAAGGTAGGTGCTTACCTAAATGCAGCACAGACTCATCTGGAAATAAATGTCAATCCCTAGGAGAGTAAAGTGTGTATAATAAAATCTGTAGTAAGGCTGTCACTGTTGTCTTGAATAAAAAATAACGTGGTGTCTGTTAAAGAAAAAATACGACACAATACTGAAGACGGAGGAGGATATTAAAACTATTTGGAACCATAATAACATAGTACTTTTCAAAGACACAGCTTTCTATTTGTAGACTTAAAAGTAGATTTTGTGCAAGGAAGTTTTTTGTGTTTTTTTTTTTTATTCTGCTTGCATACTTAGGTAGGAATATTTAGAGATAGAGCTGGTAGAAGTATGTTAAACTGCCTTATTAAAAGTTATATACTTTCCCAAACTTTCTTTGACCATCATTTCTTCTCTGGGCAATGGCCATTGTCAAAAATGGGATGTTAAAAGATGATCTGCTTGACAGGCTTGACATAACTCAATTAATCAAAACTTCACCAAAGAAAGAAAAATAATTCTACCAATATGGTGATAAAAAGTGTCTTCTTACATTCACAGAATATAAGTCCCTTATTTTTTCCTGGTGTCTAAGGGAACGCAGGCCCCCTAAATAAGTCTTCTGTGTGAGGGACAAAAGACTGAACACCGTGGCATAAAAGCATTTCTTTGTTTAATTTCTAATTGTTGTCCTTCTCTTATTCAGAAAATGAAGTCACCTTTGTCGTGGTTTCATGAACCGCTGGGTAATCAAAATTATTATGCCGCCACCTGTTGTCTGTTAATTATTCTGAGAAGATACTCATAAATCATAACACCGGACAATAAATCAAACTGTCAGTTCCCAGGTCAAAGGTTACCCATGAAAAGTTATAGGTCACTCACAGGGTGTGAAAGAGCAGGGTCTCAGAGCATCACTCATTGTCAAGCACTGTTGGGAGAAGTGCCATTGGAACAAAAGGAAAACTGAAGTACAGAATTCTAGCCCGGGGACAGGCAGAGTCTAACCAACACCGCACGTCTGAGTATCAGCTATCTCACTCTCACCATGGCCCATCTCAGAGACTACCTCCTTCAGAACCTTGTTGCAAACTATGTTCCTTTGGGAGAAGTCTGAAGAGCTGGACTGTTGGCACATACCTTCTCTTCTTAGTGTCCACTGGACAACCTGCTGGGGAAGTTCCTGGAGACAGCCAGCATACGTCGAACTGTAGTTGACTAGAGAAATGCTTTGAAATGTCTTACTTCCTAAACTAATTTGGTTTGAAATGTTTTCCTTGTTGTGTGACAAGAACTTGAACTGGATTTAACATTTTCAACTCATTTATGTCCAGCTCCTTGTATTTAATATAATGTCATCCCTTCAAACAGGTGTGCATTAATATATAGCCTTGAATTCAAACTTGGCTAGGAGTAAATTATTGCTGATGTGGAGCAGAATATAAGGTATCATAAAGACATAATGATAAGGTAGCTGGGAAACAGAATTCATGCTCTAGTTGGAAAATGTGTTGCTCACTGTTTGAATTAAATTCTGTAAAATGGACATTTCCCTTTCATTAAAAATTTCTCTCCAAAATACCAACTTTTTTTGTTTTGTGTTAGTTTTGATATTTTCTGCTTAAATTACCATGGATTTCCTCACAAGAAATAGAAGTATAGTCAGAGTGTCAATGTGGGTTTGATTTTGTTTTTGACAGGACACACCACAATTTTTATTCAAACCATAAATCTTAGAACAAACACTCAAAAAGAATATACTTCACAATCCACAACATAATTTGTTCTACCTTCTTCATCCCAGAAAATCATTATTGACCCATTTTTAATTGAGGCAAGTCGGTCTCAGAACATAAATGATTTGTTAGGAAGCAGTGGAGGTCAAAGAGTGTTCATCAACCCAACCTTAACCATGTCTTCAAAATTATATACGTGGATGAGAGTTTAACTCTAAAGTCACAGTAAAGTGCCTCATGGATACAAAGCCCCACCATGTAGTGAACTCGGCAGTTAACGCTAACAATTCTATATACTGACAATTTCAAATACTAAGAAAGTCATGTTATTTGGCGATTCTGGCATCATGATAGATTTTTTTGTTGAAGCTGGTCTCACTGGTCGCATGATCTTTACATTTTTCACTGTAATAACATTTGGCTTGTGATCCCAGAAACAGGAAAGTGTGAGTTGTGACTTCCCCATTTCCTCTCCGAGTGGAGTTCAGAGCTTTCATCACTTGACACACATGTATTGAGGGACCGCCAGAGCCAGTGCTGGAGCCAGGGTAACATAAGCTCCAAGTCTAGTGTACTCCTGATCTCACAGGCCCCTTGGTTGGCCCTGTCCTTGGGAATAACTTTGGCTGATTAGTTTTCTTTGGAGGGGGGCTGGCTATACATACGCCAGGATCTGGGATATGTGAGGGTCTGGTCATTCTCCAGTGGAGTGTATCTGATCATCAGGAAAGACTACTCAAATCTCACTCCAGAAAGTTTAAATAATGGACCATTAAGCTGCAGTTATAGACTAACTTGGGTCCCCTACCCCTGATACTCATATGTTGAAGCCCCTAATCCCAGGGCCTCCAAATGTGAATTTCTTTGGAGATAGGCCCTTTACAGAGGTGATGCAGTTAAAATGAGGTCACGTGGGTGGGGTCTTATTCAGTGTGACTGGTGCCCTTACGGGAAGAAGAGGAGACACCAGGGACACATGTGCACAGTGAAGACCATGGGAGGGCACGGGAAGGAGGCAGCCATCTGCCAGTCCAGGAGAGAGGCCTCAGAAGCAGCCATCCCTGCCGGAATCTGGATCTTGGGGTTTCAGCCTCTGCCACGGTGGTTTGTAGTTTTCTAAAGTCTGTGGGACATTGTAAGGGAAGTCCTGATTGACTGACACAGCTCTCTCCTGAGGCCAGGGGCAATGTCCCTAGGAATGCCAGAGAAGGACGTTCTGAGGAGGGGGGTGGGGGGGAATCCAGGAAGCCCCTGACGGCCTGGACGACCTGTCTCCACATCTCCCAGCAGGGAGGACATGTGGAGACATTGCCTGGCATGCTGCTACCAGAGCTGGAGGGGTCACCCGCGTGCAGTTCAGCGGGGGACACAGCTGGAGAAGTCACCTGCGTGCAGCTCAGCGGGGGACACAGCTGGAGAGATCACCCGCGTGCAGCTCAGCGGGGGATGCAGCTGGAGAGGTCACCCGTGTGCAGCACAGCGCACGTGCAGCTCTGCGGGGGACACTGCATCTTCCCAGCATGGGCGTGGCTCTGTGTGCGGCATTCCCACGCCAGCCTCTCGCTGCCCTGCTGACATGCCCAGCACTCTGGCTTAGGCTCTGCACACACTTCTCCCACAGGCTGAAGGATGTCTGCAGGGCTGTAGACGCTCCAGCCCATGGCCTGGGAAGTTCTTTCTTCAGGAAGTGCCACTGGATTTGTCTCTTACTTCATGAGGTCTCTGCTAAAAAAGAGACACCTCCCTCACCATCGTCTCTAAAAGAGCTCCACTGTCACTCTCTGTCTCCTTATCTAGATTTAGTTTTCTCAATTACACTCAACACTACCTTAAATTGCAGGCAGTTGTACAAGAGTATAAGGCTAGAGAATTGGAACCTTGTCATCTTTTGTTCCCTGCAGCATCTCTGTGCTGTGGATGCAGATCTCCCAGTGTGGTGGTGATGGTTCAACAAGCCCCTGTGAGTGAAGAACTTGCAACAGTGCTTGGCACACAGTAAGGCTGCATGCACACAGCAGGGCTGCGGACACTCTGGCCACCATGGATGGCCACACCAGGCAGTGGTCTCCGTCCAGGAGACAATGGATTTGTCATAAAGCTGCCTGGGAAACTTGGACCCTGTGATGTGCCCGCCAAATGGCCCATTGAGTCCCTTATAACTTAAACTTCAACTTGATATTTTAGGGACAAAATATGCAAAGGAAAGAGTTTGTAGCTGCTAATAAAATACAAAAATACTCCTCCAGTGTCTCTTTGCTGATGTCTGGCCCAGAGTCCTATGAAAGATAAATAAGATACTGTTGGATCCAAGTAAAATTGGCCTAGGTTCCCACCAGCAGTCATGCTCAAGTGTACACTCGTGCAGAGTTAGGAGCATCCATGATTTGTCCCCACCCCGAAGTCACATCAGCGCTTTCCACCAATAGAACTTGCTCTACATTAGCTGAGAATGTCCTCTGAGGACAGCCATCATGGGAAAGGTCTGGTATAGTCTTATTCTCCTCAGTCCTATTTTTAAATAATGAAGCCCGAAGTTTTGAGAACTTTTCTAAAATTAATTCCTTTTGTACTTTTTTTTTAGGTATGGAAGAGTCCTTCTATTGAGGAGTGACTGTCACAGCATCTTAGTAAACGTTGCGTTCTTGGGCTAGTCACTATGGCTTGGTAGGTCAGCTTCGTGACATATTCAATAAAGAATCTGGACCAGATCAAATACAAGCAAGCAATGAAGCACACTGAACATCTCACCCAATTTCGTTTTTTGCTAATAAAGTATTCCTGAATTATGACCATTCATACATGGACTGACCGTCGTTGCTATTGAACACCATGTAGTTCAGTGAGTCTGGCAGAGACTACAAAGCCTCTACTATTTACTCTTGGGCCCTTTGTAGAAAATATGTTTAAAGAGTCCTGGACTAGAGAAATTCTACATTCTCTCAACCATCTAAATTATATTGCTTTATGGTAGAAAGTTGCCCTTATGCCCTGAGAATTTAGTAACGAGTTTTGTGCTAATTTTGCAAGCCAGATTTACAAATGTCAGATTACAGCTTTTCAAAACCTCTAACTACTGACAAGTTAGATGGCTCAGATGATGCAGGTATTTCCCACAGTTAGTGTTGCTATTCTGTAACAAATAGCTAGTAGGCTTTTTATATTTGGTTAAAAGCATAGTGGGGGATTGGATTTCCCTCTATTTTAAAGAATATCTTTGACATATATTTGAAACCGATTTGTGACTTAAAATATTTTAAACAGCTTTTACTTGAGATCCGCTGAAAGAGGAAACAGTGAAAATTTGATTCATTTTGATGTAGTTTTCCTGGAAGATAATTTTACATGAAGAATACAATTTTGAAAACACAATTTGGAACCTTTTACTTTAATTTGTCATTTCTTCTAGCAACTTATTTGGTAGCCGTCACATCTAAGAAACAACAACCCTTCACACAGAAAGCTCAATATTGCAGTAGTCAAACAGACACTAATATATGAAGACAATTGGCTTATGTTGTCAAAGACATTTTAAAAAATCCTTGGGAATAGTTTTCAATTATTTTGCCTGACTGTTGTGGTTGCACACTGCCCAGAGAGCGGTGCTCATCACTAACCCTAACTGTGGAAGGGGAGGGCACGGACACAGTTACGGTTGCTCTGAGTATAGAAGGGATCAAAATGTTGGTTTCTTCTTTTTCATCCCTTCTCAGCTGTGTTGGAATGGTCACTCTCTGTCTCATAAAATTCCCCAATCAAAATAAATCTAGTCATTTATTGCATGGGCCCAGTTTAAAATATTCTAAGGTCCTGGAAAATACCACAGAGGGACTGGTAAAAGTAGTAATTTGTATTTGATTTAAATGACTCAGAGATTTATATGGTAATCTCTGGGTAACCACTAATAGAAGACTACAATGATGTATAACTAGCAAAGGAATGGGATAATAATATTAATAATTACTAATCCCAGACAAGACAAACATAAAGGGAGAAAGAAAAAAGAATAACTGGATTGAATAGAAAAGTAGTAAGATGATAGATACAAATCCAAATATAGTGGTAATTATGTTAAATATAATAGACTACCTATCCTTGACAGTATGTAGTCAATTGAAAGATATAAAAACCAAAGCCTCCCCACCTAGAATAAACTTTCAGTTGAGATACCTTAAATATAAGGCTATAGAAAGACTGTTTCAAAAGTTTTGTCCGTTTTAATGTCATGTGTTTTTGTAGCTCCATATCTCAATAAATATTTATTCTACTGTGTCGTGGTATATACTGATCGATGGAGAATTTTGTACTCTATACGTTGATGCTGTTCATTTTTTTC
>CAUYPK010037874.1:0-35219 GCA_963574355.1 Loris lydekkerianus | reverse complement strand
AAAAAAAAAAAAAAAAAAAAAAAAAAAGAAACAAGAAATGGAATCTTACTAGAACCCTGGAAGTTCCCATGCTTCTTTTAGTCACTACCCTGGCTTCAGGATTCTAACTCTGTATGTGAGATTTTTCCTGCTTTGAACTTTATAAATTGGAAGCATATATGGTGTACTCTTTTGTGTTTGTCTTCTGTTGTTCAACATTATTTTTGTGAAATCTCACCTGGTTGCATGTGATTATAGCTTGTTCATTTTCATTGGTGTATCGTGTTCCGTTTTATGAACATACTGAAGTCTCAGCACATGTAGTCTCCCATCCTCCTGGGACCAATGGGCTAGTCTGGGAATGTTTTTCCCATTGTATCATTAGGGCACAAAAGAGTATGAATAAGAGAAATGCAAGCATGTTCAGGATTCCATTAGTGTCACATTTTTTTTTAGAGACAATGTCTCACTTTGTCATCCTTGGTAGAGTACCGTGGCATCACAGCTCACAACAACTTCCAGCTCTTGGGCTTAGGAGATTCTCTTGCCTCAGTCCCGAGTAGCTGGGACTACAGGCGTCCGACATAATGCCAAGCTATTTTTTGTTGCAGTTTGGCCGGGGCTGGATTCAAACCCGCCACCCTTGGTATATGGGGCCAACGCCCTACTCACTGAGCCACAGATGCCACCCCCATTTGTGTTACATTTATACATGCCTTTGACCAAAGTATAAAGTCAAGGGGCAGAGATTAAAATTTTCAATATTGTCTTTAGTGTTTATTTCCTAAATATGTTGTATGTTTTTATTCCCCTTTGAAGTCTTTCCTTTCAACTTAAACAAATTAATTTAGCAGTCTGAGATCAGGGTGGCAGCATGGTCAGGTTCTTGGGGAGGGTCTTCTTACGAGTGTATCTTCATGGCCTTTCCTCACACACGTGGAGGAGAGGAACAGAGAGGAGAGAGAGAGGTTCATGCCACTTGCTCTTTTTGTGAGGGCATTAATCTCACATAGAAGTTCCACCCTCATGACTTCATCTAAACCTAATTACTTCCCAAAGGCCTCACATTAGGGATTAGGACATCAACATGGGAATTTGGGGGAGACACAAACATGCAGTCCAGGGATCCTCTTTCCTAGTTGAATCACAGTCTTGTTCTGTATTCATTTGACATGCAACTTGTCCTCAAGTCAGTCTGGAAGAGCCCGAATGTAATTCCTGATTGTGTGTTCCCTTCACATTAAAATGCAAATCTGGGGCCAGACATGGTGGCTCATGCCTGTAATCGTAGCATTCTGGGAGGCCAAGGCTGGTGTGTTGCTTGCTCTCAGGAGTTTGAGGCCAGCCTAAGCAAGAGCAAGACCCCATCTGTACTAAAAATAGAAAAACTGACTGGGCATTGTAGCAAGTGCCTATAGTCCCAGCTACTAGGGAATCTGAGCCATGAGGGTAGCTTGAGCCCAAGAGTTTGAGGTTGCTGTGAGCTATGATGACTCCACAGCATTCAACTCCAAGGCAACAGAGTGAGACTATCTCAAAAAAAAAAACCAAAAACAAAAGCAAAAAACAAAAAAGCAAATCTGATTGTAGTGTCCCCCTTCCCCAAATTCTCAGAATATATTTAAGCAGTACATTCATTCATAAAGAATAGACAGGCAGTGATGCGATGCTGAGTGAGTAGAGACCTAAGGAGGGACAGAACCTGAGAAGATGCTGGGAGGGTTGGGGGGGGGGAGGGAGATGGACACAGAGTAAATGGAAACCGATACTAGAAAGTTAGGGCACATAAAAACTATGACAATGAGAAGGTGAGCCAGGGACCTAGTTAATATCAGATGTGTTGCATGAGGCTTTTTTAGGGTGTAAGAACAGAGATGTGGTCAGGTTAATGATGGGGTTTATGAAAAGGCCAGGCAGGAAACCATCTCAATAGCTGCCCTGGTAATCTCCAGCAGCTCTGTAGCTCAGGAGGAGCTCCAGCTCTTGTCTTCTATGTAACTCTAGTTCTGTTCCTTTTCGTTTCTTTCTTTCTTTCCTTTCTTTCCTTTCTTTCCTTTCTTTTCTCTCTCTCTCTCTCTTTTTTTTTTGAGACAGAGTCTTACTCTGTTGCCTTGGCTAGAGTGCTGCGGTGTCATAGCTCACAGCAACCTCAAACTCCTGGGCTAAAGTGATCCTCCTGCCTCAGCCTCCTATGTAGATGGGACTATAGGTGTCAGTCACAATGCCTGGCTAGTTTTTCTATTTTTAGTAGAAACTGGGTCTTGCTCTTGCTCTTGCTCAGGCTGGTCTCAAACTTCTGAGCTCAAGAAATACACCCATCTTTTATTTCTTACTGTTTGTTTTTAGGTGTTACTGACTGCGGGGTATATCTAGGGTTCAGACCCTTCAGGAAGGCTCTGCAGGCTAGTTATTCTCTCTAAGTGGCTTGAGGCAGTTATTCATCTCTGGTGCTGTTGAGCAGAGAACTAAGGTGTTAGACCCTTGAGCCTGGTCCAGGCAGCCATGGCCAGGAGCTGGGGGGGGAGGGCGGGCTGATGGTCACATGAACCAAGGCATGGAGACTCATACATAGGAAGGGGCTGCTTTGCTTAGAAGGGGACAGTACAACTTTCAGGCACCTGAGGTTTTACAGCCTGACCAATGTATGTGGAGTTAAAAAATAAAAAAGATAAAGCTGAGCTACATTTCCTCCTATGGATCCTTGGGCTTCATCTGCTTAGGCTCCTTCCAGCCCCACTGAGCAAATGCTGTGCTCCCTGGGAAATGTTTGCCATGGTGGCACAAAATTGTTATAGTGTTGCACATACCTGGTACACTGGGTTTCTATTCCTTTCTAGTGCTTTACCTCCAGGGAGCCAGGACAGCCCCTGAAGCAGTAGGAAAAGGGCCTTGGCCAGGAGCTTGATTCAATGCCATGCTCTTGATTTTTTTTTATTACATCATAACTATGTACATTTCTGCATTTATGGGGTACAATGTACTGACTCGGTATACAATCTAGAATGTTCACATGCTCTTGATTTTTAAGAGAATTCACCCTCCTTCTGGAATTTGGAGAAGGAAAAGAGTATAAAGCAAATCTGCAGAATTAGTCTAGCCCTGACCTTTGCTCTTTACCATGGTCACCAGGGCAGCCTGCATTTCCTATTTACAGATAGATCATTCCTGCCACGAGGAAATGCTCTTCTATATTACTTTACTTGCTTTCACAGCTAATAGGCGAGTGCTATGATTCTGTGGTTATAGTTCATGACTTAAGAGAGATTATAGTTCATGACTAAGTGAGCCTTTAAAGTAATAACAGAAGCTATCACAGTGCTATTGTTTGAAGTGCTGTGTATATATTAGCTCATGTTAGCCTCTCTACACTTTATGAGATGATACTGTTATTACCTGTGTCCTTTGTTTATTGTAGGAGGCCAGAGCAAGCTCATTTTCAAACCAGATCTCACTTGGGAAGAGGTGCAGGCAGAAAATCCCAAAGTGCACAGAGGCCGGTACCACCCCAAGGAATGCGAGGCTTTGCAACGGGTCGCTATCCTCATTCCACACCGGAACCGAGAGAAACACCTGATGTACCTGCTAGAACATCTTCATCCCTTCTTGCAGAGGCAGCAGTTGGACTATGGCATCTACATCATCCACCAGGTGAGTCGGGGTGATGGGGAGTGGGCTGGGGGAAGGGCCCTGCCCTCCATCTTCTCTTCTATGGGAAGGACTCGGCCACATGGCCATTTGTCTGGTCTGGGCAAAGGAACAACAAAGTATCATCAAAGGAGAGTTCTCTTATCTCATTTATCCCTGAAAGTAGTAGAGAAAATTCTTGTCCCAGAGTGTGGAGTTATGGGACCAAGTTGTGGGCAATTTTGCTGCCTTTGAATGGTCTCCCAGAGGAGCCTGTTTTTCTGGGAGTCCTTCCATGCTAGTCAGTGACTGCCTGAGGATTTTCTCTGGAGATTTACTCACTCCCTGTGTCTCCCTCTGCATCTGCTATACACCAGATGATGACATGTTAGAATTGCTTTTTGTTATTCACTATAGCTATTTTAATGGGGACCTGGACAGAGGATTTAACAGAATAATCTGTTAATAGCCTTGACTATATCCACATTTCTGCCTTTAACTTTGACACAATTTTTTATGTAAACCATGTTATGTTTACTTTTTACTTTCTTGATCTACTTATTTGGCTTCCAGAATCAGGATTTAGTAGGGACACTAAAGGCTGCTTTGGAAGAATTTAGCTCTAAGATTGACGGAATGGGTGATTAAAGATGCCTCTATTTGGTATTAAATTTATCAAAAGAGAACTAAGACATCAGTTTAAACATCTATATCTAAACTATTCAAATTATCCTGGGCCATGGAAATAATCTCCCCTCAAATTCTTACAGAATCTAAAAATGCAAGCGAATATTATCAACTGCCGGGCATGGTGGCTCTTGCCTGTACTCCCAGCACTCTGGGAGGCTGATGCGGGTGGATTGCCTAAGCTCACAAGTTTGAGACCAGCCTGAGCCAGAGTGAGACCCCTGCCTCTAAAAATAGCTGGGCATTGTGGCGAGTGCCTGTTGTCCTAGCTACTCGGGAGGCTTGAACCCATGAGGTTGAGGTTGCTGTGAGCTATGACTCCATGGCACTCTATGGAGGGTGACAAAGTAAGACTCTGTCTCAAAAAAACCCCCCAAAACAAGTATCATCAACTACTTACGTAGTATTGCCTACAATTGATAATGTTTGTTTTAGGTAGAATTTTTGACAACTCAGAATCAGCTCTGCCATGTAGTTTGTAATAAACTGGAACTCTTAAAAATCAATGTGCTTTTATATCTTTGTCCATTTTTTAGTGCTTGTGACAAAATTTTACTTTATATTCTTTCATGATTATTTTTGTTTTTAACATTGTTGGCCATAGGTTTCATTTATTTGATTTGAGTTCTTATTCAGGACAGCAACCTACAAGGTATAATACTATTTTTTATGGGTAGAAAAATATTTCCACTTTATGTTATCATTTTCAGGAAAACACTGTGGTAGCTTCTGAGAACTACTTGCACTTTTATGATGATAAACTATTTATTGAACTGGAATTAATTCTTGGGGAATTTGACCCATGCAACCATGAGAAAGGTAGTACTGTAAATTTGTTTTTTATGACAGCTTTGATCAGACTGTGCTGTTCCCCAACTCAGTGGCAAATCTCCCTCTGTAAGGCCACCCTAAGGGTTGTCTTCTGCCATTAGTGTTATAAGAGGATTTTCTTGCAGTAATCTCCAAGCAACTTTTAAGTAGCTTAAAAATATTAGCAATAACCTTTTTGGTTTATAATTTAAGATTTCTTGATTGTTTCTGTAGGCTATTAACTAAATCTTTTGGAAGCTTAGTGTAAATTTGTAACAGAGGGTAAGATTGGGATCAGCTAAGAGTTGAACAGCAAAGCAGTAATACTGCTTAGTATGTCTATATGTAAGAAAGATTTTGTAGTTTTATGTGGAATATAAAAGTACTTTCGAAATTTTGAGTTTAAAATAATTTTTTTTATTGTAGTAAGAACACTTAACATGAGAGCTATCATCTTAATAAATTTTAAGTGTATACTACATTATTCTTTTTTATACTACATTATTTTTAATTATTTGAGTTATTTTTGTGTTTTAAAACTGTTGTACCTTTTAGCCCACAGCAGCCTCAAACTCTTGGGTTTAACCTATCTTCCTCCCTCAGCTTCCTGAATAGCTGGGACTGCAGGTCCCCATGACAATGCCTGGCTAATTTTCCTATGTTTAGTAGAGATGGAGTCTCCCTCTTGCTCAGGCTGGTCTCAAACTCCTAAGCTCAAGTAATTCTTCTGCTTCGGCCTCCCAGAGTGCTAGAATTATAGCTGTGAGCAACTGCACCCAGCCTGTTGTAATGTTTTTTAGTTGTGGTAAAGTACACATAACAACGTTTACCATCTTTGGCATTTTTTTCACTTTTATTTATTTTTACTTTCCTAGCCATTTTTAACTGTACAGTTCAGTAGTGTTATGAATATTCACATTGTTGTGCATCCAATCTCCAGAACTTTTTAATCTTGCAAAATCAGAACCGCAAGCCAGCAGTCCCCAGGCATTTTGGCACCAGGAACCAGTTTCATGGAAAACAGTTTTTCCATGGACAGGGTATGGAGGGAAGGGAGACATTAGAGTCTCATAAAAAGAGCACAACCTAGATCCCTTGCAAGTGCAGTTTACAGCAGGGTTCACACTCCTGTGAAAATCTAATGCCACCCCTGATGTGACAGGAGACATAACTCAGGTGATGATCTGAGCAATGGGAAGGGACTGTAAGTACAGATAAAATGGTGTGGCCTGGTTCCTAACAGGCTGCAGACCTGTATCCCTGGGGATTGGGCATTGTAGCTCTATACCATTAAACTACAGCTCTTCAAATTTTAAGGAATGTTTTATAACTGATGGAATGTAACCATGTGTGAAGCATGAAGCAAACGAAATAGTCTTTTATGATCATTGCATTCACTCTGTCAGATCTTTATATCACAAGTATAGTCTCATGTGTTAGCAAGAGTAACAGCAATTTCCACATTGGAACTGAAGAGGGGAACATTGTGAAACCGTATCTCAGCAGCTTTTCAAGTTTTAATTTTTGTATGTATAGGCTGGAAATAAAAAGTTTAATCGAGCTAAACTCTTGAATGTGGGCTACCTGGAAGCTCTGAAGGAAGAAAATTGGGACTGCTTTATATTCCATGATGTGGACCTGGTGCCCGAAAATGACTTTAACATTTACAAGTGTGAGGATCAGCCCAGACACCTGGTCGTTGGCAGGAACAGTACTGGGTACAGGTAAGGTGGCTCTGCTGGTGGGTTGCTCAGGTTGAGAAGCCTCCCTGTGTGGAGCAAGTACCCAGAGTCTTAAATAAATAAGAAATAAGAAAAATGGTCCATGGTAGATGGCTTCAAGTTCAAGACAGGAATTAGAGAATGTACTAAGACAAACACCCTGTAGTAACTTTGGTAGCACCTTTATCTGGTGAAATTGACAGGTGCCTCTTAGTAGAGTTCCAAAACATTCCAGAGAGCACGGCACAGTTTGGGGAGATATGTATGTAGTTCACTGGTATTCTAGAATGTCTGGGAAGAGGGGCCAGAGATAATGCAGGCTTTGTTTAGTCTGGTAAGAAGTTTAGTCTGGATTTCCAATGGAAGGGGATAGGAAGCTGTTGACTCGTGGTTACAGCTGGGAATGACAGAAGAAAGCTTGATGCAGTCTGTTTTTTATGTATTGGTTAAAGCAATGCAGGAGGGGAGAAGCCACAGCCTGAATTAGGATGAGGGCAAGGAGGGAAGCACAGGATTTTTCTCTTTGGGGGGAACTTGATCTTTGGGTCTGAATCTTATTATCTAAGGGCTTTGTTTTCTGGTTTCGTTAAGCCACTTCTGCACTGAAGAAAGCAGAATATCACGGCTGAACAAACTGTGCTTTTTTCAGAAGCATATCACCATCTGTTTGTGTATTATGTAAAATTAATAAGCTGTCACCGCCTACAATGCAGAACATTTCTGCTTCAGAAACTTGATAACCTTTCCATTGCCCACTTCTTTCTAAACATCATCCTGCCCAGTTCATTTCTAAACAATCACACAGGATTATTTTAAGGATGGGCCTTTTGTTGGGATTCTAGGTTTTATCTTTGTTTTAAGCTGGACCACAAGAAAGCTGAGTTCTTGGGCATTCCTAAGTGACTTTGGAGTCACTTTGGGAAGTGACTTTGACTTACATACTTTGGTGTCACAGTTTTGGATTTCATCAGATGCTAGTCCAAGAAACAGCTCGTGTATGACTCTTGCTGTTTTAGTTTGCTTGTAACTGGCCAGATGTTTCTTTTACAGATAAATATTAGAAAGTCTTTGTCTCTATTGAGCAACCGATAGGTTTTCTTAATGTCAGTCAGATAATTGAGTGTATCTGCTCTTTTGATCTGGATGCAAGAAGCTCTGAGCCAAATCCATGGCCCTTTTTTAGAAAGTGAAAAAAGTCTTATTTGCAGGTCAGAGTTCTAAGGTATTTTCTATCCTACTTTTATGTCCTGATTTAAGTATTTCTGTGGTCCTGGTTTTTCATGTCTATGTTTCTACTTTATTGTATGTGTCATGTAAACGGCTTCATCTTTTGTAGCCAGGGAGAGGCATGAATAAGTATAATGTAGGAATTGCGTCCTTAGTTTTGTGTCTCTGGGCAGAATCCCTGTGCATGGGCAAATTCGGCTGTAGGAAGCTGGGTGTCTGCCCCCTGCTGGCAACTGTGTGTCACTGCGCCACCAAGTTTAAGTCTGTACATCCTCCTGCAGTCTCACCAACCTCACAAGTGTAAGTAGAAGACATGTTTTCACTTTACACACATGCAGAGGGAAGAAATTAAAGGAACTTGACCCAAGTGTCTCAGACTCTAATGAAGCCAAAGACTAATCTTGATTAATCATCACTGCCTGTGGGTCAATGCTTAAGCTCCGGGCAAGCCTGTGGCAAATTTTACTGGCCAGAATTCCTTTGGCAACTGTCTGCTTTCTTTTTTTGTTTTATGACTCCACTGTTATTTTATGGCTACAGTTCCCCCACCCTTGGGGCTTATAGTCCTTTAGAAATATAAATAAAACTGTACTGGGCTAATTAAATATTTATGCTTTCACAGATAAGAAAAACCAAAAGCAAATAACCTAGATAGTTGCCATCTAATAGGCAACTGAGACACAGTCCCTTAACCTTTCTTCCCAACTTCTTTCCTCTGCTCCTGCCTGTTCCAGCTAAACTTGTCCAGGTGGTCCTCAGACAGCCTGCGCTTTTCTCCTCAAGAGACATCCCCATCTTTCCACCTGTCTGAATCCTGCCAGACCCACCCCCTCCTGTTGCAATGGCATCTCCTTCCTCAGAACCCTGATGGGGCTAATTTCTCCTGTTAAAGTGTAAACTCTTTAGGACGTGGCTGATGTATTACAGTGTCTGGCCACCTGTCTTGTGCAGAGAGGTTGGTGGTTGTGGTAGATCACTACCAAATCATCAGCGCTGGCTCTCTCATGGTGTTTGCTTACTAAAGCTTGGCAAGGTATGCCTGGGCATTGGTCCTACTCACAGTGCCCTCACGAAACTGCTGATTTTCAGGTGATTAAGAACCCGTTCCTGGGCGGCACCTGTAGCTCAGTTGGTAGGGTGCTGGCCACATACACTGAGGCTGGCGGGTTTGAACCTTGCCTGGGCCAGCAAAAAAAAAAAAAAAAAAAAAAAAAACAAAAACGACAACTGCAAAAAAAAAATAGCCGGGTGTTGTGGCTGGTGTCTGTAGTCCCAGCTACTTGGGAGGCTGAGGCAAGAGAATCGCTTAAGCCTGAGAGTTTGAGGTTGCTGTGAGCTGTGACGCCAGAGCACTCTACCCAGGGCGACAGCTTGAGATTGTCTCAAAACAAAAGAACCCCTTCCCGGTCAGTTCTAGTAACCATGGCAGTGAGTCACTGCTGGTAGATGGCTCCATCAATCAAGATTACCTTTTAAGCACTTTATTTCCTTTTGTTTGTTTTAGGTTGCAAAAATACCATTTCCCACACTTTTAAGTTAGGGATATATAAGAAAATCTATTTCTTTTATAGATTAAGCAGTGACCCCAGGCTGTACTCAGAACGTAGAAACAAACAGCTGAATTACAAATTAGCTTTTGGGATACCACCTGTTAGATGGCAAGTGTCTACACGTTTATTGATCTTTCCTTTTGGCTTTTCTTCTTATCTAGAAAATCATAAATATGCAATTGGTGCTGGAATAGTTTGAACTGAAGTTAATTAAATTTAGAAATCCTCCAAATGTTCGCATCTTTTTAGTTCATAACATCCAAGTTAATTAAGCTGCCTTCATTTGAATTTCTGAATTGTTACAATTAAGGTGTCTTTATTTCTCAGATTATTAATTTGCCCACTGATAATAAGAGTCCTGTATAACTGGGAGGTGCTCTCAGACTGTTTTCTCCTGACCATTTTCCTGTTGTTCCCCCCCCCTTCCCCCTTTACTTAGTATTTCCCACAGCTCTGCAGAGCTTACCTCCACCCCGTACCTCTGTACTCTCCTCACTGACTAGATTGTCTTCGGGTGATTTCCTCTATGACTGTGCCTTCAACTAGGAGCTCCTTTCCAAAGCTGTGTCTGTAGCTGTCCTCTTGTGAGCTTGGCCTCTGTATCCTTTTGCTTATTGGCAAAGCCCCAGGGACATCTCAAATTCAGCCTGTTCAAACCATAATTACTATCTTCTTCTCAAAACCTAATTATTATTCTGCACATGAAAGGCAATATCCTCTACGTAGTTGCCAGGGCAGAAACCTCATGGGTATCGAAGTGTGTTGGGTTCTTCAGCAAACAGACTGTGTGAGTTGAAGATCTGCATGCAGAGAAAGGTGTGTGATGTGCAGAGTGCATGAAGGAGCTATCCTCTGCTTTCCACCACTGCCCTGTAAAAGAAAAAAAAAAATACACAAACACTATGCCAAAATCTGTATACACATTTTAAGAAAACAAAAAACTGTATTCATATTGTAATATTCAATATATACTGCTAATGTTGGTTATCTTATATATTGTATTTTGTATAAGTACAGAAGTCCAACATGGCTTGAGTGTTACAACATTAATATAGTCTTTTCCTTTCTAAAAATGTGTATACTTTCTGGGAAGTCTTTGTGCACATACATGTGTGCACGTGTGTATAGTCATTGTGACAGTCATTTATGTTGAACCTGGATGCAGCCTCAGAATCTTTCTTAACCAAGTTCCTTTGGAAGCTGCTGCCACTCAGTATGTTGGCACATGAAATGAAATCTGTCATCTAGATCTGATGTTGTGGTTCACATTTGCAGGTATCTCTATAGACCTGTAAATGGAAACATCACCAATATAAGTTCAGTGACACTTTGCTTAGTGAGCAAAGGTGAGCATTTGTCTAGACAGAGGAGAGAAGGGGAGACAGGGAAGGCTGGGAGAGTTGGGAGATGCGTGGGCAGTGCATGGTCTTTCAAGTGCTCCTAGAAGGCCAGCCTTGAAATCCGAGACCTCTGGGTGGTGGGAGGGTAATCACTGGGACCTCACCTACTGTGCATATTGCTAGGGTACACGTCAAATATGTTAATAGTAGAGTATAAATGTCTAAGCACAACAATTAAATACTGAAGTGAACACTGTGTTAACCAGTTTGATGTAAACATTCCAAACGGTATATAAAATCAGCACATTGTACTCCATAAATGCAGTAATGTACACAGTTATGATCTAATAAAAAAAAGTCTATGAGAACAAAAGGTCTTCATACTAATGTTCTTACCTTTTCCTTCTCTTTTGCTTCAGGTTACGTTACAATGGATATTTTGGGGGTGTTACTGCCCTAAGCAGAGAGCAATTTTTCAAGGTGAATGGATTCTCTAACAACTACTGGGGATGGGGAGGCGAAGACGATGACCTCAGACTCAGGTGAACAACAGAGAGAGGTCCCCTTCATGGGGCTCTGCTATATGTGGTGGCTGTGGAAACCTGCGTTTATGTAAACTTCCTCTAGGTGCTAGGTCACTAAGTGCAGATTAGGGATTAAATGGGGTGGAGGGAGGCCCAAATAGTTCTTTGCCAGTGGCAGCTTATTTCTGGCTCATGGGTATTTGGGGTCCAGAAGTGTTGTGACAGTCTTTGTGGACTTCTTGGTGGGAATTACTTACTGAGATAAGATCTCACTGATAAGTGTGAAGTCTCAAACTTCAGGGTGTCTGCAAAAATGCAGTTTGCAAAAGGGTCTGTTAGGAGCCTTACACTTTTCTCTCAGACCCCAGGGGATCCTGGCACAGCTCCCAGTATCCAGAGCAGGGAGTGCCAACAGCCTGGGAGGAGCTGCAAGCCTGGAGGGACGTCCTCTCCTTCTTATGCATCAGCCAGCCCCGCCCCCGCATTGCGGGAACAGCTGGCGGCCTGACTCTCAGGCCTGCCTCTGGGCTGCTGGCATTACCTTCAGATTCTGCCTCTGAACTTGGGCTTTGTGGCAGGTAGTTATAAGTATCCCTACTTCTTAGAACTAAGTAATCATTCAAGAGCTCGGGGCTTGTATCTTTAGGCTTGTAATCACAGGGTCTTTCTGGGCATCAGGAATCCTCCCCTTTCCCTCCTGCAGTTGCCTCTTGGAACTGAAATTTCTAAGCTAGGGTTTGGATTTAATAGATGTGTGACTGTCAGAAATTTTCCATTGCTTCAGTGGAAAGAACTAAGGGGCTCTGTGCTGGTCCTGTTCCTATGTCTGGGCAGAGACCCTCTGGCACGTTTCTAGCAGAAGAGAATGGATTTCCTGATAAAGGGCCACACAGAAATGGACATAGTGATGGGCAGCAGCTCTTTGCAGCCAGCCTATCAGCAGCTTGCCTGGCCATGCTTGTGAACTGGATGGAGGGTACCTGCCAGATTTCAGGGTAAGAGAAGCAGAGACTAGCAGTAAACAATTCCTATCATCTTCCTCAAGTCCACTTCACTGCCCAACCGGGGTGAATAGGAGAATTTTGCACTGATCAATATCTTCACTTTTTTCCTGCTACCCCTCAGCTTCAAGGTAGAGGGGAGCCCCAAGTTTTGCTTTCATTTGATAAGATCATCATGGCCTTCAGACTGGCCATGACTAATGCTATGTATAAACTACAATGATTTTTAACATAAAAGTTGATTGAGATTTATTTGCTAACTACTTATTTATTCACCTGTGCAATGAGCATCCCACTTTTTTTGCTTATAAAAAAGTTTGCACAGTTTGCAAAGCATACCCCATGTAGATTATGTCATTTGAGTCAAATTGACTTGGTATCACCCTTGCCCCTTGACAAATAAGAGGTCTGAGACCTGAAATAATGAACTGGCTTACTGAGGTTGCAAATGGCAGAGTCCAGATTTGAACCTAGGTTTGTATTTCTTTCTTGGTTAGAAGAAGGCAACTCTAAGTAAATTAGGGATCCTGAGAGACTTGATTCTCTTATTCTTTAGGATGTTTTAAAGTTAATGCTTTATCAGGTTTTTTGTTTTTGTTTTTGTTTTTTGAAAATAACTAACTATACTCCTTTGTACCCCAGTAGTAAATATTAAATGTGATTTTTTTATAGGCTTATTGCCTGAGGTCCTACCATCATGGGAAATTTGAGGTTTTAGAAGGTTTTCTTCCTTTTTTAATACCTAAATAATCAAGCTATATGTGACACTCTGTGTGTGTATATGCGTGTATAAATTTTTTAGGTGATTCTTTGTAAGTCCCTAGTGGTACATAGGTGGGATGGATTTTTTTTTTTAAATTCCTCTATTATTTTTCTAGGGTCGAGCTCCATAGAATGAAAATATCCCGGCCAGTTCCTGAAGTGGGTAAATATACAATGATCTTCCACACCAGAGACAGAGGCAATGAGGTCAATATGGAACGGTGAGTCCTGGATGCACGTGCCTGGCAAGCTACCCAGGCTACCCTTGCCTGTCGGTAAAGACTATGCTGAATTTGATAAGATAAGCCAGTTCCTTTTGTTAAAATAGCTGGGCATTGTGGCTGGTGCATGTTGTTCTAGCTACTTGGGAGGCTGAGGCAAAAGAATCACTTAAGCCCAAGAGTTTGAGGTTGCTGTGAGCTACGATGGCATGGCACTCTACCAAGGGCAACAAAGTGAGACTCTGTCTCAAAAAAAAAAAGAAAGATTTTTGTTAAGGAAATCTTCAAACAGTCACAGAAGTAGAGAGATTGGTACACTGAACCCCATTTTAATAGTTAGCAAGTGAGCCTCTCTTCTTTTCTCACGTTTTTCTTCTCCACTTGATTATTTAGGAGCAAATCACAGACATCAACAGATATCACAGCATTTCCAGTGTAAATACTTCAGTATGTATTCTTAAAATAAAAGATATTAAAAAAGAAGAATTGCTATACCATTATCATAATTAAAATTAAGAATTCCTCCTTAGTATCATCAGATGTCAGTGTTCAGATTTCTTTGATAACCTCATGAAAACTTTTTTGTTAACAGTTTGTTCAGATGAGTATCTAGAACTAGGTCTAGGTTGCATTTGGTTGATCTCTTTCAATCAATCTGTAGTAGGTTCCCCTCCCCTTCTGTTTTTTTTTTTTTGGGAGACGAGTCTCAAGCTATCGCCCTGGGTAGAGTGCCGTGGCATCACAGCTCACAGTAACCTCAAACTTTTGGGCTTAAGCGATTCTCTTGCCTTAGCCTCCCAAATAGCTGGGACTACAGGAGCCCACCACAAGGCCCAGCTATTTTGTTGTTGTTGTTGCAGTTGTCATTGTTTTAGCTGGCCCAGGCAGGGTATGAACCCTCTAGCCTTGGTGTATGTGGCTGGCGCCCTGTCCACTGAGCTACGGGCTCTGCCCCCTCCTCCCTTTCTTCTTTTTTCTTTTTCTTACAGTTTATTTGTTGAACAAACCAGGTCATTTGTCCAACAGAATCTCTTACATTATAGATTTTGCCAGTTGCATCCTGGTGTTCCTCTGATCTCTGTATTTTCACGTAAACTGAGAATTAGATTCCTGGAGACTCAGACAGATTCCAGATACCATTTTTGAGCAAAAATGTGTCATTGATGGTGTTGTGTACCTCATCTTGTATCACGACTGAAAGATGTAATCTTTGGTTGTGCCTTTTTTGTAATGTCGGGATTGATCTGTGCATCTATTGTTAATCTAATCTACTCATTATGACATTCCCCATCAGTTTTCAACTAATGATTTGAACAGTCATTGATGTTTGAGTCCTAAATTTATTATACAGGGTGGCCATAAAGTTCATGTGCAGTTTATTATGCCCCTCCCCCCCCGTGTAATTAGGGGTGCAAAATTGTGTTATTCTAATTTGATTATTTATTTTATTTATTTTTTTTTGTAGAGACAGTCTCACTTTTATCGCCCTTGGTAGAGTGTTGTGGCATCATAGCTCACAGCATCCTCCAGCTCCTGGGCTTAGGTGATTCTCTTGCCTCAGCCTCCCCAGTAGCTGGGACTACAGGTGCCTAGCTATTTTTTGTTGCAGTTTGGCCGGGGCCAGGTTTGAACCCCCCACCCTTGGTATATGGGGTCCGTGCCCTACTCACTGAGCCACAGGTGCTGCCTTCTAATTTTATTATTCTTTCTGTGCTTACTAAATTTCTCTACAGAGAAGGTCTTGCTCTCCTCAGTTATTTGAGTATTGGAGAGAACACTTTTTATAGGAAAGGCAGAATAAAGGAAAGACTTAAGCATTGATTAATAATTTAATCAATTGTCAACTCAGACTAATGGCCTCAAATAACAGTAAAAACAAAAGACTGAACACCCAGAGCTTTTTCATATTTTATTACAGAGGTATTACTAGTGAAGACATAATTTGGAAACTGCTAATTCATATCCTACATGTACAAAATCAGACTAATGAGTTGGTATTCCTAGCATACTTCAGGATGTAGTTCATATATTTCTTGGTATTCAAATTGTCTCCTCTTTGGGCTGAATCCTTTTAATATAACCACAGTAGTCTTTGAGAGCTTCCTTCCTGTGCTCTGATGCAATGAGATGTTTTAGGCTCATCTTGTACTTTTCCTGCTCCAGGTTTGTCCCAAGGAACCCTGACAGGTCAGCCCGTTCTTTATGGGGCTCTGATTGAGGTTTCTGTATTTCTTTGTTCTGATGTTTTTCCTAAATTTTAAAATTGTATTAAGGGGATTTTAGCCCTTTTGTTAGCATCTGCATTTTTAAACATTATTGAAGGGCTTTTAGTCCAACAGTAAAAGACTCTGTTAGTGTTAATATTTTAAAACAATATTCAAAAGGTTTTAGCCCTTTTGTTAGAGCTCTCACAAAACAGCTGCTTCTTTTTTCTCTGTCTTCCTTGTCTATGTTCATAGGCATGTATTTTTCTCTTTACATTAAAAAAATTATTGAATAAGTTCAAAAGGATACTTCTAAATCATGAAATATTTTTTTTTTTTTTTAGAGACAGAGTCTCACTTTATCACCCTCAGTAGAGTGCTATGGCATTACAGCTCACAACAACCTCCAACTCCTGGGCGTAAGTGATTCTCTTGCCTCAGCCTCCCCAGTAGCTGGGACTACATGCGCCTGCCACAACGCCCGGCTATTTTTTTTATTGCAGTTTGGCCTGGACTGGGTTTGAACCTGCCACCCTCGGTATATGGGGCTGGCACCCTATCCACTGAGCCACAGGCAACGCCCCATATGAAAGATTCTTGATACCCTGAATACTGCTGGCATCTCCCATCCAAAGCACAGGGTCCCATCGCCTGTGTGGGCCTTCCTCATCCCCTGTTCTCCCTCTTCCCATTCTCCCCTCATCTCCCTACCCAGGGAACACTTCACTGAATGTTTGTGATAATTGTTTGTGATAATGATAATTATTTCTTCTGGCTCTTGGTTTTCTGGTCTTCCTGTATGCTTGGACCCCTAAACAAAAGATTGTTTAGTTCTGCATATTTTTCAACTGTATATAAATGCAATCACACTGTATCTGTGCTTCTTTGACTTTATGTAGCTTGCCATTATGCTTCTGATCTCTAGCCATATTGTTACATGTAGCCAAAGTTTATTGTTCTTCACTATGAAGCAAGTAGAAATCTATTTTGTTTGCTGCCCACTTGTCTCTCCAGATTCCAGATCCTTCTTCAGAATGCATCTTGCTCTTTTGTGTGTTTGTGAATCTTGCTCAGAGTGGTCACCCTAGCTGGGGTGTCCTATCCTTCACCTTCCTCACCTGGTGAATTTCTCCTCTGTGAAGCCTCAGTGAAATGCCCCTTCGCAACTGACTCCCTCATGGAGTTGGGTGCCCCTTGTTCATCCTTATTTACATACATTTTAACTTTTTTGAGAGATTTTTATGTAAGCTTTGCACTCTCCTTGCTTACAGACACAAAATCTTCCCAACAACATTGGCGTCTTCAGAGACATCCTGAAGCTCATCTAAGGATCTGTTAGCGTGGGTGGCACATACCTCATTATGCCAGTGTTTCTTGCACATCCTCTGTCCTGTAGATGTTTGCTCGCCTAGGGCCATGACTCTTGTCACCTTTGGCTCCCACAGTCCCATATGGGGTCTGATGCATGAAACTTGGCTATCATTGGTGTCTCTTACCTTCGATGGGGAGCAAAAACTTTTTTTGTAATAGGAAACCCAATGGATATAATAATTTTATAAAAATAACTATGCCACATTTTGGGGCAAGGGGAAAATTCTTATGATTCACTTTTTTTTTTTTTTTTTTAATCTTATAGGATGAAGCTCTTACATCAGGTATCACGAGTGTGGAAAACAGATGGGTTGACTAGTTGTTCCTATAAATTACTGTCTGTGGAATACAATCCTTTATATATCAACGTCACAGTGGACTTCTGGTCTAGTGCATGACCCTGCATCATTTGGTGACATTTGGAAGAACTGATTGTTATTGCAATAATTTTGGCCTAGAGACATCTCTAGTAGCACACATTTAGAACCTGTTGCAGCTAATTATCAAGCTGAGTTTTTCCTTTTTATATTTTCTTAGCAGATACAGAATGTAAAATAATTATAACAAGACAGCTTTCTTAGTTGTTTTGATTGTGAGGGTTAAATCTTGTGACATGGATACTTAAAGGTCTAAATGTAAAAGGACAACTCAAAGGATATAATGAAGGCCGTGTGAGAACTCTGGTTGAAGGAGATTTATTTACATTTGAAGTGACATAGTAGAGGGGTGAAAGGCTACGGGAAATAAGATTACCTAATGTCTCAGAGAGCCAGAATTGTTCTCGCCCAAGAAAGCAAGGTACGAAAATGTGTTTCTGTTACTTGTTTATCCTGCATGGTCATCTGTGAAGCATTGGGGCCAGAAAAGAAGAAGGCTAGGGAAGAGGAGAGAAAAGGCAAAGAATCAAGACGTGGTGAACTTGGGGATGAAGGGGTGGCAGGAGGTGGTGTGGGATGAAGAGCAGCAGCTGCGTGTGGGTTGCAGCCTCTGCTCTGCAGTTCTATGCCTTCCAGCAATAGCCCGGCAGAGAACACATCTAGTTTTTAAGCACTTTTGTAAAACGATTTTGTACATGTAGGATATGAATTAGCAGTTTCCAAATTATGTCTTCACTAGTAATACCTCTGTAATAAAATATGAAAAAGCTCTGGGTGTTCAGTCTTGTGTTTTTACTGTTATTTGAGGCCTATAGGTATATTCATTTTGGTATTTATAATTCTAAACAGCTTAAAAACAGAACAAACTCCCCCACCCTCTCTTTCATCCTTGCATTGCCCTCCCCTGTTCTTCTCACCCGTGCACAACCTCCTCGTGTGTCTGGCTCCAGTCTTGTGGAAGACGCTTCTGGGTCTTGTTCCCTGGTCCTTTCCATGTTTCTGTCTGCTCTGTCGTCTGCTCCGCCTCCTTTCCGATAGTGGGAGCAGCAGGGCCAGTGAGATGAGAAGGGACGGAGCTTGCCCTTTAGGAACCCAGGGCTTGGGAAGCCTTTGATTTGGAAGGATGGTGGGGCCATGACACTGATTTGGGCAGTGGCAATGATTGGGGAGAGAAGGCCTCAGTACTCTGAACTTCCCAGGGAGGAGTTGAGCATGGGGGAGGGAATCCAAGGAAGTTAATGGGAGACAGGTACTGGATGGGAACAGCAATAAGAAAATCCTATTTGCTTAGGTGAATGGACACATAAATAATGTAGATATGGAAGTTTGTAGGTAAGTATTGTGCTTATTTTGCAAGCCCCAAGGGCTCTCAATCATTACACAATATCATAATCATTAAACTTTAACATGAATGAGAGCCAGCCAATAAGTAGAAATAATACCTAATCTTTCCCAAGCAGGGAGAGGGATTAGGAGGGTTTGGAGTTCCCCAAAAAAAAACAGGAGGAGTCACTAGCCAAGTGGGGAAGGAAAATTTGAAAGGACAATACGTTTTATAGACATGACAGGTTTACCTAGGGCTAGCCCGGTTTACCTTTAACTCAGCACAGGGAGTGAAAGTTGAGTTTTTTCTTTATTTAGCAGAGAAATGCTCAGGGTTTTCATAATTTTTGCCCACGCTAATGGGGCTGGAATGTATTGAGTAAGCCTTCCTTTTGCTCCCCTCAACTCTGCAGGACCTTTCCCTAGCATTCTGTCCCAATTATTCTTAAGTTTGAACATACAGTAATTTGTAGGCTGTGGGTCCCTTCCTGGTCATGGTTGAGAACAGTGTGTGCAAAGAATTTGAGGATCTGTGTTTGAGAATTCAGTTTCTTTCTCAATGGAAATGGAACATAGCTAATAACACATAGAAACTCCCTGTGGTTTTTCTTTTTTTTTTTTTTTTTTTTTTTGTCTATTAATAGCATCTGCATTTTTTATTGTGCTGGGAACTACTAAACTGCTTACTTCAAATAATCTTTCAATCAAGATAATGTACAAGTTACTTATATGACTTGTTATGACACTTCTTGAGGAAGAAGGTAATTTTTTAAGGCCTTTATGCCAACATTATGGTACATTCCCTGTGCTGGGGGTCAGGGGATAGTGACTTTCTGGGGATGCTAAGGCACGTGGCTGCTGCCTGCCATCCGTTATCCCCTCTGCTCTCACCTCCTGGCTGGGCTGGGGAGTTCAGCTTCAAAGCAACTGATGTCCCCCCTTCCTGCCTTGTGCAGTTTTTTTTTTTTTTTTTATAGTTAATTGCCACAGAAAGACCAAGTATTTTGAATGTTGTAGTGACAGGTATGCCTGCTGTGATAAGGATTATATGAGTGCTATTTTAAAGTTTTATTGTTTTTTTCTCACCTACACTAGCGTTCACTTTTATGGCACTTTACTGTTTGGGATGCTTTTACACATGCTTTATGGATGCTACTGACTGGAGACGAGAAGGGCTGATGAGAAAGTTAGGGTCTAGAACAGGAGGGTGACTTGTCAGAAATCCTAAAGCTCATGAATGGCAGAGGCAGGGCCGAATTCTGACCTAAAGACAATTACACTGCATTGCTTTCACCTAGGCTGCTGTCATTCTGAGGTAGATTTCCCAAATCTGTGTCCTTACTCCTATAGAGGGTTATATCTTCAGGATCTGGAAAACGACATTTCTGTTCTGATTTGGTCTCTTCGAACTGTTTTCCAGACCCTTTTCCTAGTGTTTCTGCCCTTACCTTCCTCACTTTCACATAGGCTCCAACTGGACAGCTTTCCTGGGAGCCCCAAAGTGCTCTGTGAGTGGGTTTGAGAGATGAAAGTCATTTTCTGACTCAAAACTTCCACTTCCTCAAGTCCTGTGCACATACACAGTCCCTCTCAAAAGCCATTAACATGGTCCAAGGGTGGAGCATATTCCAGTACATTTCATAAGTACTTTTTCACCAATCATATTCCATAATTAAAAAAAAAAAGTCTGCCACTTCCATAAATTTTAGTATATGGTTGGCCATCTTATACCACTTGAGAGGGCTTAACAGGAGTGGCTGGGAGGCCCCACCCCATGGAGCACTGTACAGGTAAAAGCTCCGTGTGTCAATGACAATTGTTGAGAATCCAAACAAATTCAAATATTGTGTACAAGCATATGTGGGGTGTATGTGTGTGTGAGATTCTGGGTCTTTGAGCAGAGGTTGGTGAAGAGTGGAGTGTAATAAAAACCGAATGCCTGCTTAGTGTCAGTTTCCTCATGGTTTTTAATTTTAATTTTCTAGTAGCTACATAAAAATGTGTGTGCATGTGTGTGTACTACAAAGAGAAAAATTTAAGTTAAATAACTCCTCAAAGTTGGTATAAAGAGGAGATAAGTTGTGAATTCAGGTCACTTGGTTCTGAAGACCAGGTGAGATCTGTTTTGGTTTTCCCCCCAGAAAATAACAGTGTTGAATTAGGAGATTCCCTGGGAGGGTGGTAAGGGCAGAGATCTCATTTTATAGGTGAGATTGTAGAAATCATACAAAGAACTTGAGATGTATCCATTAAAATGTCTTACCTTGATGACTCTACTACATTCTTCCAGTATTAAGTAGTTTTCCTGCAAAGCTATTACTCACAGCTATTGTTCGATGGCTATTAAATGTGGACCAGGATGTTTGATCATTAGCTTATTGCAATAAATTGAAGCAACATGGCATCAGTTGGTGTGTTCTCAGGGATTAAGGGCCACACAGAGTTCTTCAGACCAAGTTCATGCAATAACTTCCTGTTCCATATCTTTTCTAGGCTAATACACACTTTTCATACCTTATGAATCTGTCCTGTGCTGGTGAGGAGAGACCCATTTTTCTGAAGCTGGCTCCAGGAAGTTAAGTAACTTGTTAAATAGCTGGGATTTACAGTATTTGAATCCAAAGTTCAAGTTCTTAACTACCTCATGGTAACAGAGAAATAAATAAACCAACTGATTGGGGAAATGAGGATGGGCAGAGTTACTCGGATAGTGCCAATGCCCTTCAGCCAAAACCCCTAGGAATACATCTGCAGACAAAGAATGTAGGTAAGATGTTGGTCAAAGGATACAGAATTTCAGTAAAATGGGAGGAATAAATTCAAGAGACCTATTGTGAACAAAATACTGGGAGGTGACTCAGTAGAAAGGTTGGAAAGACCTACTACAGCATTTGGGATTTGGTTGGGTCATTTGGGGAGGGTCTGAGTAAGGGTTTGCTCTGAGGTGGGTACTGTCAGAAAGCAGGGGCGAGTCCATGATGTGAGTCTCAATAGATTTTATTTACAGTGAGGGAGATTAGACAGAGAAAAACCTGTGATTGGTAAGACTGTCACTCATTTTAGCCAATACAAGTAATAGGTGTTTGTATTTTGTGGGTGGCACAGTGGCAGTTTTTGTCTGTGCTTAGACAAAATTATAAAATGGCTTGTCTTATTTTATCAAGGTCTCAGAGGGATTTTATCTGGGGTTGGTATTGTGTGAGATTGTTTATGCCAAACAGGAAAATAGGTGAGCCTCATTGTGAGTGCCAGACAAGCTTCTGAATGTCAGGGCTGCTGTTTTGTTCTTTTTCAAAAGGACTTTGGGATTGAGATCACATGAAAGTTGGGCATGACAGCACCATTTCTCTGTAATCCCAGGATTTGGCTATCTGTCTCCTGAAGATGTGGGTGGGGGATGTGTGGGAGAGTTTGGCAGCTGTGTGTTTCTCAGCAAGGCTACCTCTGTCCAAGACAGATTTGGATCTCCTCACCAGATGTGGCCACTTGAACCTTAGGGTAATATATGAACGCCAACTCACTAGCCTATAACTGGTTTCATGTGGGGTTCTTCTTTCTCTATTTTTTTGAGACAGAGCCTCACTGTCTCACCCTGGGTAGCGTGCCTTGGTGTCATCGTAGCTCACAGCAACCTGGAACTCTTTGGCTCAAGTGATCTCCCTGCCTCAGTTTTTCTATTTTTAGTAGAGACAGGGTCTTGCTCTTGTTCAAGCTGGTCTCCTGAGCTCAGGCAATCCACCCTCCTCGGCCTCCCAGAGTGCTGGGGTTACAGGCGTGAGCCACCACACACGACCTGGGTTTCTTCTTTGCTTCAGTCTCACTTCTAGGAGGCAAGATTTAGATGAGGTAAAGCCAGGAAGAGAAACCAGAGGAAATATAAC
Organism: Loris lydekkerianus; assembly: GCA_963574355.1. NCBI lineage: Eukaryota > Metazoa > Chordata > Mammalia > Primates > Lorisidae > Loris > Loris lydekkerianus. The sequence goes on along the minus strand of CAUYPK010037874.1, from coordinate 12,617 downwards.
ACGAGATATAGAAGGAGAAAGGAAATTGTTCTGTCAATAGAAATGAGAAACCAGCTGCTTCTAATTCCTCTTGGGCAGGCAGCAGAGCTGGTCAATCAGATGGGTTGGGGTGGAGGTGTGAGGTGGAGAGATTAGATTTTCAAGTTCACATGACTATTACTCCTTTAGGGGTAGCCAGAAAGTCTCTGATCTGCTGCTTAAAATAGAAGCACTTCCTATTTCTTTGTGCTAATATAGGAAAAAACAAGTGAAGGCTGACAAATAGGAGCGGGGGCTTGCTACCTTTAAATGTGAGGGACCAACTAGGAGTCAGGAGTGTCAGGAAATGGCCAGCCAGAGAGCACGAAGACCCTGCTGTTGCAATCAGGTGAAACTTAAGTTAGCCTAACACATTTTTGGTGTTAGACGGTAATTGTTCCTTGTCCACTGAGAAGCCAGCTCACAGCTGAAGAAGTGGGAAGTATCACAAGATGGGTTTGAGACCAGTAAACTGCCAGCTCTCCTTCACCTTCCTGGCCTCGGAGGGCTAGGCCTGGGTCCTGCTGAGCAGTGGCTTGGGGCTTGCAGTGAGCCCCACTGCCAGTCCCCTCCAAGGAATAGGGGTAAGACAGGGCATCCAGGGAAGGAGGAGGAGAATGGAGGAACCAGACAGAAAAGAAACTGCTCTGAAGTTGATCTAAAGACTTCTGCAGCCTCAGGTGGGAGTCCTGAATAGCGGACCCTTCAGGGAGATCGTAGGGCTCGGCTCTGTCTCAGCTGAAAGTGTGTCCTCCTTGAGTGTTGGGGGCCTGGTTACTCAGGCTCAGGGCCTTACTTGGTTTTGGAAGTAGAGCCTGTCCCCATCTGTAGTGGAATTTGTACCTTCTGTGAAAGAGGAGCTGAGGCTTCAGGTAGGAAGCTGGTCAGAGAGTGACAGCAGCAGCTACTGAGACCCTTTCTCTTGTAGAAGGAAGTCAGGGATGAGATTGGAGGAGCAGCAGGTACCTTCTTGCTTCAACCGCCCTTTCCTGCGGCCACAGCTGTGCTGGATTCCACCAACCAGAGACGGATTTCAGTTATCGAGAAAAACCCATAGAGATTAAGAGCGTGGGGACTAGTCCCTCTCATTTAGTATGAGTTCATTTCCAAAAAGAATCCCTCTTGACCAAACTGAGATTCAATCATAAGAAGAAGAGAACTTTTGTTTGTTTTTTGAAACAGAGTCTTACTCTGTCACTCTGGGTAGATTGCCATGGCATCAGCCTAACTCACAGCAACCTCAAACTCCTGTGTGCAAGTAACCCTTCAGCCTCAGCCTCCTGAGTAGCTGGGACTACAGGTGCCTGCCACGAGGGTGCTGGCTAAGTTTTCTATTTTTAGTAGAAACGGGTTCTCCATCTTGCTCAGGCTGGTCTCAGCTCTTGAGTTCAAGAGATCCTTGTGCCTCTGCCTCCCAGAGTGCTAGGGTTACAGGTGGGAGCCCCCATGCCCAGCCACAAGATGAGAATTTTTGAGCCTGAGGCCCTAGATAGAAAGGGATGAATAAGTTTGGGGCCATGATTGCTCAGCCAGTGGGGAGCACAAGGGCACTGGTGAGCCTAGGGAGTGGTGGGAACAGAAGGCAGCAGAGCGCCTGAGAGCATGTGGGAGGGACAGCGGCTGTTCCCATGTTTGCCCAGAGTAAGCTCCTGCCCTCTCTCATCTCAGACAAGTGCTGGTGTCATCTGTCTTGATACTCCAAGACATCTTTGTCCCAGAGAGACAAGGTGAGGCAGGGGAGGGGCAAGCTGGTTGTGCCATCAGGATGTGGACCTTTGACCCCTATCCCAGGAATCAGGGATGTGGCTCCTGCCCCAGCTTTACCACAAGGTATACCCCAGGCGTGTGCCCTCCACTCCTCCCTCATCTCTGCTCAGCCTAATTCACAGGAACCTGGGTGGGGGCATGGGGTGGGAGTGTTCGCTGTGCTGAGTTTGCTGGGAGTAGGAGGACCCCTACGGGACAGGTACCCTTTCTTTCTTCATAAAGGACAATATTTGGCAGTTGGAGTCAGGGTTTCCATTGCTTCCAAATGCAGGAGAAAAAGGATCTGAAGAGCATTAACTCCACCATGTGTTATGGAGTAGGTGAGTGGGAGCAAAAGTAAAAGTAGACACAGGAGTCCAACTGTCTAACTGCATCAAGGGTTATTTGGTATGGAGCCGGAAACCCCACGCCGTGTATGCAGTTTACATCTCCACTTTTGGAAATCCCATTTTGTTAGACTCATATATGACCAATTATGACACCAGTAAAAATGAAAGAAATTGAACAGACACTAAAGCCTTCTTTATTAGAATAGACAAATATTGAGTTAGAAGAACTTCCTTCAGGGCTACAAATGGAAACATAGTTCAGAAGAGAAATATTTTGACAGTAAATCACCCCATTCTATTGACAGGCCTCCTTGCCCATTTGGAAGGTGTTTCAAGTTGAGACTGTTTAGGGCAAGGACTGAGAAAATATACAAGCCCCTTTGTCATCAAAAGTCCTCTCACTTTTAATTAATGGAGAATTGAGGCTACTACGCACACATCAGTCTGGAAGGTATCAGAGGAAATCGGAATCACTGTTAAGATGAAAGATTGTACTGGAGAATAAAAGGGTGTGAAGGTAGCATCAGGAAAGTCACGCCAGTCTCTGAAGATGGAAGCCACTGTCGAATGCAAAGGATGTATTTCAGCAACTTTTCTCTTGCTTCCTCCTTTCCCCAACAACACTGAAATAAAGGGAATGCCTGGAAGGTTTTTTTAGAAAACAATGAGAAATACAGGCAGATGTGTTATTGAAATACAGTCTTGGCTTATTGTGATAACAGTTTCTTTCGAGTCTTTATATTTCTAAATTAAAAATAAGCAGAGATGGGAGTAGTTATTATTTGCTTTCAAATCCTCTCCTTCCTACAGTCTATAAAAATGTTGCAGAACTCTAGACCAAGATGAAAAGTACTAGTCATGAGAATGTGTGGAGCTCAAGAGGCTATAGCAGGCGTCCTCAACCTTTTTAAACAGGGCCAATTCACTGTCCCTCAGACCGTTGGAGGGCTGGACTATAGTTTAAAAAAAAAAACAACCAAACTATGAACAAACTCCTATGCACACTGCATATATCTTATTTTGAAGTAAAAAACAAAACGGGAACAAACACAATTCACACCGCTTCATGTGGCTGGCAGGCCGCAGTTTGAGGACGCCTGAAAGGAACTCCACACCCCCTGACCTGGCGATTTGAGCAAGACGTGTATGTGCTACTGTGGAGCACAAGCGCAGGATACCAGGAGCGAGCAGGTTCCAGTACCAAATCCAGGGTCATTAGGAGGTAAGGTGGCAACATTCTGTGCTTAATATTCAATTCTGCTCCAGAAGAACATGGTACCCAGGACAACCCAAAACTAGAATGCAAAGGAAAAAAAAAAAAGAGAAAGAAAAATAAATAAGAAATTGTTTTCAAACGTTTCATACTTGGAAAAAAGTGATGTTGGGTTCATATAGGTTTAGGTGACAATAGGTTTTTAAGAGTAATCTGCCTTCAGTAGCATCACAGGGCCTGATGTGACATCAATTCCATTCTGTCCCAAAGTATTGCTTATCTCCTGTCACTTAGAGGCAACTTCTCTATTCCCACTTTCTGACCCCAATTCCCATTCTAGACTCCCTGTCTTCTGGGGGTGCTGCCCTTTTCAGTCTAGGCTAAACTAATCCCTTGGGGAAATTCTTTATTCTTCCCATCAAAGCTAATTACCTTCCATGCCTTCCCATTTCACGGTCGGGGTTTTCTGCTTCTAAATATCCAACTTTTCCTACTAAGGGACTTCCCATTTCTCTTAGCATGTTTATGACCTGGAATGGCTGCCCCTCAAAAATCCCACAGAACTCAAGATATCTGACACAGGCAAGGAATTAGAATATCTGGGCTTTTTGTTTCAGACCTGGCACTTACTCCCAGGTAACCTTAGCCAAGTCACTTAACTTTCCTGAACCTCAGTTTCTACATCTGTGTAATTAATAAAACACCTTCATATGCCTACCCCAGAGGTAGAAGAGTGAATGAGATAATGAAATGATAATAATGGGGCCTAATGTTTATTAGGAGAACTTTATACATCAGGCACTGTTTTCAGTGCTACATACTCGTTTGTAACTGAAGTTAGTGCTTCCAAAACTCTGTGAAGAAACTGAAGCACAGAGAAATAATTTACCTGTAGTTATAGAGCTAGTAAGTGGTAGAGCTGGGATCCAACCCCAGGCAGTCAGCTGCGGAGTTTATCCAATTCACCACTAAGGGAAAGCCCTTTGCAAGCTGTAGTGAATAGAGCATGCTTAAAAGCTCTTCTCAAGCACAATTCTTGAGAACTCTGTTGAATTTCTCTGTTTCTAGTAAGATGAGAGACTGGCTGACTGCCTAGCTACTGTTGTAGGAACTTAATATTAAAAATATTTTACATGGTGCCTTGTCTATAGCAGGCCTTCAGTGCTTTTCAATTTCAAGGGGGAGCTTGTGGAAACATTGAGGGTTACAACTGGTTTGGAGTTCTAAGATACTCAAGAGCCTCTAAACGTTATCCTGTATTTTCTGCTAATGTGGCATGAATGGAAACTCCACTGCTATCATCTTTCATTCATTCAACTCAGCATTGAACTACGTGCTATGCCAGGCACATACCGTGGGGTGGGGGGACAAAGAGCAGCCCTTTCCCAGCCTTCTGTAGGCTCAGATACAGCACTGTGGAGTCATTCCAGGAGAGAGGAACCCACAGGGTGCTGTGGAAGCTCTAAGAGGGTGGGTTGAGGAATCATAAAAGGAGTTTATTTCCCTCTCCTTCCTGCCTCAGTTCATCACCCCTAACCAGCCTTTCTTAAGATGTGGTAAACAGACACCCACGGGACCATCGTAGGGGCATGTGATATCAAGACTCTGAATAATTATCAGATCTGACTTGCTTTGGTCACCCTTTCCACATTCACACTAACAGTGCAAAAGAAGTGGGAGGTGAAACCGCTGGAGTCTTAGCAAGAACCCAGGCCGAGGCATGGAACTATGTCAGGGATCATTATATTCCTCATTGTTATGCCCATGCAGTAAAAAATAAAAAAAAAAGACAGTTTTACTTGAGATTGTCCTCAACGAAGCAGTAAGGACTAATTTTATTAAACTGTTCCCTTTGCATGACAAAAAGGAACTGTATCTAAAGCGGTCCGGTTACATATTGAGATGTGGTTGTCAGGAAGAAAAGCACTTGTGTGATTGAGTTATGCACTGAACTAGCCATTTTTTCCCCTCATGAAACATCTTTTTTACTTGGAAAAAATGGCTCACACACAGCTATGGTTACTCAGATTTGTGGGTGTGGCAGATATTTTGTCAAAAATGTACAAAGCGATGTGTCACTTCAAGGAAAACAACTGGCGATATTAGTTGCCAATGATGAATTTGAGCTTTTAAGCAAAATCAGAATTTAGGAAACTTGTAACTCGCAATGAACTTGATAGCGTCCCATTGCTTAAGGTCTTTTCCAATGGGGTGATATTAATGACTGTGACTTGTTGGTATTGCACAAAGAGATTAGCCAACATTTGGAAGATCTGCATAACATGGTGAACCAATATTTTACCAAATAACCAATTCATGATGTTATAGAATTACCCATGGCTAAAAAATTTGTGCAAAGTGCAAGGCAAACTAGTGTAATGTATTTTAATCTAACAGAGTATGAAAAGTTCATTAACATAGTTCCAGATTCCATATGGCAACTGGCCTTTAAGAAACTACTACCTATATGTAGTGTCAAAGAATATTCACAATTATCTTCAGATATAGCTATTAAAGCACAATTTCTTTACAATAACATATCAGTGAGAAAGACATATTTTATTTAAGTCCTTCAATCTAGGCAACATATTACAACATATCACAACATATCGAGTGAAGGAGCAAATGGGGAAAATCCAGCTGTCTGTCATTCAGCCAGGCATTGAAGAGGTTTGCAAAAATGTAGAACAATGCTACTTTTCACATTTTTTTCTCTTTGTAAAACAGTTATTTTTTATTATTTTATTTTATTTTTTATAGAGACAGAGTCTCACTTTATGGCCCTTTGGTAGAGTGCCGTGGCATCACACAGCTCACAGCAACCTCCAGCTCCTGGGCTTAAGCAATTCTCTTGCCTCAGCCTCCAGAGTAGCGGGGTGTAAAACAGTTATTTTTCCACAAAAAATGTTGTTTATGTTGACTTGTAATTGGCATATTGTTGTCTTAAAAGGAATTAATATTTAAGACTTTTATATGTTAATTTTTAACGAGGTAAATATCAATAGACATAGACCATACAGACCAAAGCTTTCTGGAGTCCTCAGTAATTTGTGAGAGTGTACATGTGTACCAAAATTAAAAATTTGGGACTGCTTCTCTAATGCAATGGTTTGCAACTCTGATAGTAAATTTAAATCGTCTGGAGGAATAAGGGCTGGGCCCTCCCCCCTAACTCAACTGAATCAGAGCCTCAGATGTTGGGGTCTAATTATTTTTTTGTAAAGCTTCTGCAGGAAGTTTGAATGTGTAGCCAGAGCTGAGAACCCCCTGCTGTAACCTCTTGCTGCATGGGTGGGTCAGGTGAAGTGGGCAGCAGGAAATGATGGGGTTGGCAGCCAGCTCTTTGGAATGAGTCAGCGCAGAGCCACGTAGGTAGGTCGAAGTCTTTGTTATCTCGCTGTAATGAATTAACAAGATCTGGGGATCTGGAGGAGCAGGCTGGCATTCAGAGTCTGGGCAGGGAAAGAGGCTATGTAGCCGCAGACGGCAAGTGCATCCAAGTCAGCCAGAAGAAGGGCCTGGTTAGGAGGGCACACCCTGTCTCTCCCTCTCAAAGGAATCCACTGTTCTTGCTCTGCTGCCAGAAGTTTCTTTCAGGCCTGAGGGTTTGTTTCTAAACCTTCTACTGTAGTTGAGGTAACCAGTGGAAATATCAGGATCTTTTCTTAATCATCATCCTTTCAGAAGCAAAGTATTTGCTGGGAAATACTCACGGTCCAGCAGAGAATGGCAAATCCAAACCAGGCGACCCCCCAGGCATGCCGGTTCATTGGTCCAGAGATTAGGTCATAGCAGCCCTGGAGGAGGGGGCGATTCCACATTGGTGTGAGAAGAACCAGAAAAAAAAAATGGATAGGAAGGTATCTGAATAAATGCCACTTCAAAGTCCAGTTTCATATAACTAGGCTATTTCTGCTGGGGACAGCCAGCTGCTAAGAGTGCTTTGTTGAGGGAACACAAATAATACTGTTGAACAACTATTCTATAACACATTCATGTCTGTATTAATCTCATTAAAAGGTGCTGCTACTTTAGCATAATTCTCTTTCTATTGAATACATGGAAAATATATTCTTAATAAAATTAGAATTTTTTTTCTCTCCTCAAAGATTTTATTGGTGATTTATTTGAAGGCAGAGTTATCTTTTGGTTTGTATTTAAATAAAAATGTTTCTAGGCTACAAAACTCAGGGTCCTCTGTTGTCCTGCATCACACCCCCTGAGTTCTCATTTGAGATCAGACTTCAACGCTTCTTTATTGGATTCTAATGAGATCCTGAAGGGTTATGGTGTGCAGACAAAAAGTGATTAATTTTTATTTATCAAATCATTCGTTCATGCATGCCATAATCCAGCAAGGATTTAAACACAGCTGTTTTAATTGCTATGCAAAGTTCTGGAGTAGTACACATATATAAGGCTAGAGCCGCCATCTGAGCAACCTCCTCTACAGTACTGGCAGTCACAGGCAATGCCCAGGAAACACAATGACCAAGGCTGGTTCCTCAGGCCTCCACTCACCTGGAGTCCTAGAAAGGCTGGCCTTGAAGGCTTCCTCTAGTGGCTACAGGTGGCTACTTGAGGTTCTGTCTTTTTTTTGCCTCTGTCTCACTCCCTTGTTAATAGTTAACAGGCCCCGCCTTCACTACTCCTTGGTTTCTCCTTCCTTTACCCTCCTCCAATTACATGACAGGCACTTCCATTCATTCAGATGCTCAAATGAAAACATCATGAAATTATCCTTAATCAACTGTTTTTCATCCAACATTCAACACTTATGCAAATCCTTTTGGGTCTAATTCACAAATATATTCCAAATCCAAACAATTCTTATCACATTTTGGTGCCACCGTGGTCCACCAGGGGCTGACTCCAAGATTAGTCTGAGGGCCTCCTGACTGGCTGCCTGAGACCTGAGGTCCACCTGTGCCTCCCTACTGGACTTCAGCTGGTGCCAGAGCCATCCTTGTAAAATATAAATCAGATCAATTCACAGCTCTGCTCAGAACTCTCCAGTGGCTTCCTGACACCCTAAATATGCAATTTTAAGTCCTCAGCCTGGTCTAGGAGGCACTATATGACATGGCCCTGCCTCTCTCTGTAATCCCATATTCTATTACCACAGGCAGTTTTACTGCAAAGCTAATGAGCTTTACAGGGGTTTCAGGGTCCCCTACTTGCAAGATCATTTCAAGGCCTAATTTTGTACCTAATTTTGTATGCATGTTTCAAAGTTGTTTTTCCTAAGGAGGAAAAAAGCTTCCTACAAAGTTCATAGATTTCAGTCCCTACAAAAATCTAGCCCCATCCCTTCCAATTCATCTTTTACACTGGTCTCGTCACACTGATGTCCTAGATATTCCTACAAAATGCTAAGACTGCTTCCACTTCGGGTACTTTGCATTCCCTTCTCCCTTTGTTTAAAACTCCCTTCCTCAATCTGCCAGTGCCTCATTTCCTCACTTGATTCAGACCTCTGCAACATCTCAGTGAAGTCTGTCCTGATAACTACAGAGAGAGAAACATTCTTTCCCCGTCCTACTCTGTACACTCACTCTGCTCATGACACTTATCACTGTCTGGAATTTGGTCATGTCTTTGTGTGGTAACAGGTCTATTGTCTGTCTCCTATTCTACGATAGGGTACAAGCTCCATGATGGTGGGGAATTCACCTGTTCATTGCTGAATCTCTAAAACCTCCTCGAGCAAGTGCCTGGTCCAACGTAGGCACCCAGTAAACATTTACAGAATGAACGAAAGGCAGTGCCTGGAGCACAGTGGGTAGGGCACCCGCCACACACTCCGAGGCAGGCACATTTGAACCCAGCCTGGGCCAGCTAAAAAACAACAATGACAACTACAGCTACAGAATGAATGAAACATAACAGTGAGTACTAATGCCGACAGGATCATTTGCAACATGCTTGCTGACTCACAGAGCACACTGGTATCATTTGCTCATTTGATTCTTTCAACAATCCTGGGAAGTGGTCATTCATCTAAATATACAGAAGAGCCCAGATATGCCTGGTGCCAGGCACTGGGCGAGGCGTTTAGCTGAAACCTGAGGTCCACCCTTGTCTCCCAACTGGATTTCACCTGGTGCCAGAGTCATCCTTGTAAAATATAAATCAGATCAATTCACAGCCCTGCTCAGAACCCTCCAATGGCTTCCTGCCACCCTAAATAATGCAATTTTAAGTCCTCAGCCTGGTCAGGCCTTCATGGAGCTTTCAGACATAAACCCTCTTCCCATCTAGTGCCTTTTCATGATGCTGAGCAGGTTAGTGGTGCTTTCCTTGACCTTCCTTAGTTTCATCATAAAGTTCTTGAGGCGTAGTGATCAGAATGTGCACATAGCCTTTCTGAGGCAGAGGGACCGTGATGTAGAATATATACATTTGCATCTGACACACTCTGAAATTCTGGTGGGTATCTGCTGTTGCCACACTGCTGACTTCCCTAATGTGGCTATGGCAGCACATTTGAGCAAGGGAGATCATGAAAAGCTGTGCTATGGATGTGGAAAACAGGGCCATTTGCTTCTTCATCTACCCGCCTACTGAACACTGAGCACCAGCTTTGTGTCAGGTGATCTTCAATCTGAAAGTGCAGTTATTATTTATTCCCACAGTAAAGGGTCTGGCATTTTTCAATTATTTAATAAGCTGGCACACAACTAGCCTTCTTCCAAGGTGTAATTCCCAGAGCAGTGGGCAGCATTTTGGTGAGGTTGTCAGCAGATGCAGGCTACAGGTGTGTGGGGTTCTCATCAGGGCACTGGGAACTGTTATCAGGTCCTAAGTGGCTTAGAGTGTGTGCTCTGGAGCCTGACTGCTCAGGTTTGAATCTTGACTATTAACTAGTTAGGCGACCTTGGGCAAGGTACTCATTAGCATCTCTACCTCTCAGTTCCTCATCTGTAAACTAGGAATCCTACTGGCACCTCCTTTTGAACATTAAAGGCACTTGGAAAAGTGCCTGGCATTTAGAAAGTACTGGGTAAATGTTCGTTTCCATGATCATAATCATGTCATCCTCATCAGCTTGGAAACACTTTTTCAAGGATCATTTGTATATAAACTACTGTCTACTCAAATCACCAACATAACATTTTATTATGATTTTCCTACAATACCACTGAGTAAGGAATGTGGATTTATAATTACTGTATGTACCCTCAGGGACTGCCATGGCTTTGAAACAGGCAAAACATTACTTTTGTATGTATCATCCCTTCCAAGGTATGTTTTGCAGAAATAGACTGAATAAAACTTTGTTCAATGTAAATATTTCTTGACATACCAATTCTATACATTCTATAAACTGTTTTTATTTAAAGAAAGGTGAAATTTGCTATTACAATTCTGATGCTCTGTTAATTTTATTAACATGTAAATGCGCTTGTATCAGTCCTGGTTCAGCGTTTGCAGTTTACTGGCAGAGAAGACAACAGTTCCCATGAGGCTTAGGAAAAAGAACGTAGAATTCCTTACAGAGAGTTTACCTCCAGCTGACCAGGATTTTTCTTTGAAGAGTAGAAGGACCTTCTGGCAGGTTTTGGGACTAGAGCACACTCACCTGATTGTGGTAATAACCAGGCACTCCTAGTTTGCAAGCGTCTAGGTTAAGAGGCTCTTTGAGATTGTTCATAACACAGCACTGACGAGGCCACGGGTAGTCGGCATCATTGTTCTCCCTGCGGAAGGCAGACGTGTATCTCTGCCAGTCTGATGGACCATTCACACCACAGCAATTGTCCTGTTAGTGGGTAAGAGAGACACAGTTCTCTTTCACAGTCTTTAACTACAGCCTCAGGGTAGCAAGTGAGATTTTATACAGAAAGGAGATACGGAAAGTGTACCGTATGTTAGGTTTACTAAACAATCCCGAAACAGGACCTGCAGATATTGGCAACTTACATCTTAGAGCCTACAAAATATTTTCCACATTCATTACTTGATTAGCCACTAATGAACTGTCACCTTTGATACATTACTTAAACTCCCTAAGCCTCATTTTTTCTTAACCATAAAGCTGTTAATACAGATAGTAACCACCTCATAGAGATTTTGTAAGAATTAAGGGGTTAATACACTGTGTTTCATACAGTGCCTGGCTTATGGTAAATCCTAATTAATTATTAATACTGTACTAATATCTTGATACAACAATGTGAGCGGTATATAATTATTCTGATATCACATAAGCAAATTGAGAATAGGAAAATTAAAAATTTTAGGGGTGAAGAAATTTTGCATAATTTTTCGTGTTTTACTTTTCTATATTTTAAAATTTTTTCTGGAGTAATTATGTATGACTTTTATATTGGGAGAAAATGAACTGGAAAAAAATGAACAAAAATCTGGTGGCACACAGCTATGCCTTTACATGGGAAGGAAGATCAATTAATACATAACTGATATCCTTACGCTCTGGATAGAATTGAGTATAGAGGATAAAGCACAATTCCTATCACTTTCCTTCCTTATTATAAATTCTGCTAAAGTGTTTCAAAAGAGAGGAAGTTGTTAAACCTACAAGTGTCTCTCAGCTTTTAGAATAAAGGTATCCAAGCAGGCTTGATGACAAACCAGCCATCTTAAAGGATGTCCACTTTTACCACTGGACTATGGGCAATACCTAACCAGGAAAAATAATCGTTCTGTATTTTGACATGAGTGTTCTGGGAAAGTTTGAGCTAGGCTTATCTGAGACTATGATTTAAGTAGAAACAGAATTATGGTTCCAGAATTGAGCTCTGCAGCGCTCTAACCTTCAGGTTTTGGAAAAGGGTAAAAATACAATGAAGGAGATTGAGAGTGAGTGAGCAACGTGACAAATGCTGCTGGGATGTCAAGAAAGATAAGGACAGAAATTTAACCATTGGATTTAGCAGGGAGGAAGTAATTGTCAACTATGATAAGGGCCATTTTGTAGGATCAAGGGGTTAGAGGGCAATCATAGGTGGAAAATGGATGAAAGGTGTAAAAGTGGAGAGAGTAAGTATCTCTTTTCGGATTTGCTATAAAATGAAACAGAACAACAGTGTAACAGAATCATGGGTGAATGTTGGACAAAGTTCTTTGAAAAGGCTGCATAATATTCCATAGTATACATATACCACAATTTATTAACCCATTCGTGGAATATTATGCAGCCTTAAAGAAAGATGGAGACTTTACCTCTTTCGTGTTTACATGGATGGAGCTGGAACATATTCTTCTTAGTAAAGTATCTCAAGAATGGAAGAAAAAGTATCCAATGTACTCAGCCCTACTATGAAACT
>CAUYPK010037872.1:0-15286 GCA_963574355.1 Loris lydekkerianus | reverse complement strand
TCTAGCTTGAAAGATTTCAGCAAAGAGATCTGCAGTTATTCTAATATTCTTCCCCTTGTAGGTAATGGTTTTCTTTCATCTGGTTGCTTTCAGAATTTTCTCCTTCACAGTAACTTTAGTGAAATTGATTATGATGTGTCTTATTCAGGTTGAATCATGCTGGAGTTCTGAAACTGTTTGCTATCTGAATTTCAGACCCTCTTGGCATGTCTGAAAAGGTCTCTTTCATAATCTCATGGAGAAGAGACTCTGTGCCTTGTGAAGCCACTTCTTCACTTTTGGGGATCCCTATAAGATGAATATTGGTTTTCTTTGAATTATCCCAGAGCTCTCTCTCAGAGCTCAGAGCTCTCATCTCAGAGAGTGATCTGTTTTTGCCCTCCATTTCTCTTTCTCTTTGAGAGTCTGGGAGCGTTTGAAAGCTTTGTCTTCAACGTCAGAAATCCTTTCTTCTGCTGTTCCATTCTGTTACTGTGTTTCTCAGGTCTTTGATGGCTGCAACTTTTTGTCTCAATCTGTCAAAATCTTTGGTCATTTGGTCATCGAATTTGTTCAATTCTTGGGAAATGTTTTGGGTTACTGCTTGGAATTCTAATTCGATCTTATTTGCTATCCAGATTCTGAATTCAATTTCTGACATCTCAGCTGTTTGTTTGTGCATGGGATATTGTGCTGTGTCTGCCCCATTTTTCCTTGGGGGAGTTGATCTAGTCTGATTATTCATTTTTCCAGAGTTTTTCCTTTGATTTTGTCTCGTGATTGTTTTTCACTGTTTCTTCTGGCTGTCCTCAGAGTTTGGGTGGTGTCTCTCTGAGATTAGACCCAGAGGGCATCACTCTATTGTTGCTGGGTCTTTGTAGGGAGTGACCTTGTGTAGCTCTTCTGGGGCTGCCCCAGCTAGGGAGTTCTGGTTGTGGGAGCAGCTCCAGAGTGTGACACACCCTGATCCAGCAACAGGGTGGGAAGTGTTGCACACGGTTCTGGGAGTGCCTGGGGCCCAGTGACTTTGGCACAGAGAGCCCAAGTTTCCAGTGGTCTCTGGCCAGGAGAAGGGCTCTGCGCAGAGGCAGTGAGTGCTCCAGAGGGCACTCGGCTACCAGAGTCCCTGGCCAGATGAGCGGACGGTGTGGACACAGGGAGGTTACAGGAGGGAGAACGCAGGGTTGCGCAGTTCCTGGAGTTCCTGGTCAGGGCGTGGGGAGGCCCGGTGGGCGGGGTATCGAGTCCTGGTGCAGCTCTTACCAGGGTCCAGGTGGGTGCAGCTCTTATGGAGGTCTGGGAGGGTGTCAATCGCAGGTCGCAGTGCAGCTCTTCCTGAAGTCTGGGCGGGTGCCGATCGCGGGTACCAGGGCAGCTCTTCCAGAGGTCTGGGAGGGTCCATTTTCTAGCTTTTAGTCTTACATATTCCACAAAGGTTATTTTTTTCTAGTAACAGCTAATGGATGTCTTGGAGTACTTCTTGGGAGGGAGAAAAACAGAGAAAAGCAATATGCACTTTGTAGGTTGCAACTTTGAAAGTTTCTTATTTCTATGCTTCTTGGTCTTCCTTCCTTTCTTTGATAGAAATGGTTATCATTTCTGATCTATTGTGAGATGTAAGTAAAATAAGCAAAAATTTTTCGAGGAGGAAGGGAAAATAACTTTGTGGTGTTCCTCAAGGCATAAATACCTGGATATGTATAACATGCAGGATTATACAATGAGCTGATGATAAAATCACTTGAAAAATCAAAATCTAAAAATATCTTTGTATAATGTATATAAACACATAAAATATCCTAATATGTTTCAAGTGAATACCCTTCATGCATCTCACTCATTAGATGATTTGATCTGTTAGTATTAATTATTGTCAGTTCTGAGGGATAGATTCTCATCCTGACACAAAGAAGAAATTTCAAAACATGCAGCAAGATGAGTGAGTGAGAAATTAACTCTCCTATTTTTTAGATTAAAGGCTAATTGTAAATCCATCATAAAAGTCTGAGACTGTTTTTCCATTCCTATCTCTCCTGCAGATAAGCCAAGAATTTGTACTGTAGGACCTGGGTCAGTGTTTCTACAAGTTTGATCCTAGAAAAACCTGTTTCAGATTTGTCCAGGGGCTTTCCTGCAAATATCCCGAGATCCACCCACAACTGACTAAGATGGACATGTGGAAAGGCCCTTCCAGAATGCTCATCTGCAGTGTGAGTTGAGAGCCACTGATTTAGGGACCACTTCTCTTCCTTTTTGTGTCTCCTTCAGGTTTAGACATGATTTCCTCCTTTCTTGGGGAAGCTAAGTTCAATTAGGGGTGACACAGAAGTTGCCCCAGAAGAGAGAAATGAAGGGAGAGAAGCTGATGCTTGGGAATTGGAAGAGAGTGACTTTAAGAGGGATTCACTTAGCTGGGCTGAGTTGATGGGGAATGGCTTCTGTGGGTACGAGAGACCAACACCGCTCCTCAGAAGGCATGGCCACTGAGGGAAGTGCTCCTGGATACTGAAGCACAGATCTCTGTGGCTGGCTTGGTAGGCTGCATAGACTCCCTCCAGGAGGGGCAACTCTCTAGATTGCCCTGAGAAGCTGCCTCTGACAGATGCTTGATAGCAGCATTGTGTACAACCGAAAGAAAAGCCATAAGTAGGGAACTACTACAGACCAAAGACCAGCCTGAACTTGAATTTCCTGCCATCACATGAGGCTTCAGAGTTTTCCATAATCCTCTGGATGAATGTAAGAGGTGGAGGAATGAGAGTGAACATTTAATGCTCCAAGATAGACTGGAATTAAACATACCCTAAAGACATTTGAAAATTATTATATTCAAGGTACATGGAGCCAGTTCATACTATTTAAAGATGGAGAATTTAAATATTCATTGAATAGTAAAATTAAATCTTAGAGGATTATTACAAGTTCTCCATTTTTTTCCTATTTCTTATTCCAATACATACAAATTTAAAATATTTAAAACAAAACACTTACTTTGTGGAACTGAAAAAATTTCTATGGTGTATGTAGGAAGAAAAGAATGTATTTTTATTTACTGTGATTATATAAAAGACTGAAACTATTAGCATAAATTCAAAAGCAATTATTTTTTTCTTATGTCTCAGTAGTATTTGATATCTTTGAAAACAGTGAGTATCACATTATCTATTAGGTATTTGCCCATCTCCAAGTACTGATTCAAGTGTTTATATTTTGAGGAGTAAATAATATAATCATGTAGTAATTTGATTAAAATATTCTTTAGATTTTTTTTCTTAGTTCCTATATATGTATAATAATATGGAAACCGAGTTATCTTGATTATACTAACAAAATCATTAAACACACTCCCTCTACTATCTGGATAGTTAGAAATAATTTTTAAAAACATCATTTTGAACTCTCAGAAACTATTTAAATTCTATAATTTGTGGCTGAATTGGAACTCATTGTTTTAACAAAGCTTTAGGACTGTTATGTTTTAAAGAGAAAGACAATCTGAATCATGGCATTATAGTCTATTCTAGGCCTTTATTATTATTTTTTTTTTCTGTAAGTATTGTGGAAAGCTTAAACACTTGGGTATGAATGGAGGCCTTTAGTTAGAAAAAATGTTTCTAACTGGTTAGAATATCATTTTAGAAACATCAGTGCGCTATGAATAGGCAGCCAGGCTGCTCTGGTACTGACACCAATTAACTATTGTATATGACACGGAAGTAAGTCACTTCATGTCCCTGTGACTTAGTTTTCCCTTCTGTAAATTGGAGGTAATATTCTATTTTCTATTGCTGCCTGGATGGTTATTATGAGCATTTAAGTTGAGCTTCTCCCGTAGGGTTGCTTGCTTCCTGGAATGAGGCTGCACACGTACCAGGAGCGAGAAGGGGGAATGTTGGTGAATGAAGGCAGAATCCACAGAGACTCAAACAGGCCCACAGGATGAGGAGTTGGGGTTTAGAACGGATGTCAGCTCAGATTATACAGAACTTGCTGGAGGAAAAGACCATAAGGTCATAGCAGCAGGTGCAAGGATCACAGATACGTAGGAGTTTAGGCCTCGGAAGCCCCAAATATCCTGTCCTTGGCTTCCGTCAGGACATTGTCAGTGCCAGCTTTCAGCTACAAATGGGAGCTTTCAGGGATGGAATGACAGGAAGAAACTGAGAAGTTGGGGGTGGAGGGTAAGAAGAAAGAGGAGGAAAGAAATGCACAAGGGAAGAAAACAGATATTTCTGGCATTCCCATTTTGTTTTCTGTATGAAAAAAGAGGTACACATTGCTTTCATGAGGAAAGAGAAGTGTGAAGACCCTTTCAGGGAAAGCTCTGACTCAAGAATCTGCTGAACATTTAGTTATAAGGAGCAATGTAGCAAGAGAATATGTAATGGAGAACTGATTGCATATTCATTTTGGGAGAGTACAAGAAGTATGTTTGCTATAATCCAGATTCTGGAGCCAGGAACAAATGCATTTTAGATCAGCAGAGAAGCCTAGTTCTAATTTTAACTTCAATTTAAGAGAGATAGGGCTAGAATTGCTAGACGTTTCTTATTTGAAGACATCATCATCTGTTACCCAGGCTAGTGTAATAGTCTCTGTTTTTCTCTCCTTGCTAGTCACTTTTTACAATTTATATGGGGCTTTGCAGTCAGAATTATCTTAATGTGTGCAAAGCAAGCACATCTGATAATTTTTTAAGAGTATTCATTACCTGCAGAATAAAGTCCAAATTCTTTGAAGTAACATTGGTTCTTTGGGCTCAACTTGCCTCTCCAATCTCATCTACCGTCCCTCTTGATTATGGAGAGTTCAGTCTAATACTAATATTCTCTCCCCATAGAATTTCTGGAGAATTTGAGAATGGGTCTCAATTGCATGCCACATGTAGACCCAGTATCATCCAGTTCCACATTT
Source organism: Loris lydekkerianus (assembly GCA_963574355.1). Classification (NCBI taxonomy): domain Eukaryota; kingdom Metazoa; phylum Chordata; class Mammalia; order Primates; family Lorisidae; genus Loris; species Loris lydekkerianus. Next base: position 10,393 of record CAUYPK010037872.1, on the reverse strand, counting down.
CTGGTCTCGATGGGCATATGGGCTGCCATTTAGTTCACTCAGGATCAATTTCTATTATCTTCAAATTAGTTTAGCTTAGGCTGCAGCTGTTGTTAGGTGTGAGGCTGTGAAAGTCACCTGCGGTGTGGCCTTGTGTAGAGCTAACCAGTCAGCCTGCCTCATTTTATGCCTCTATCTCTATCTCTCCATCTTGATCTCTGTCTCTTTCTCTATTTTTATTTTTATCTTTATATCAACACAGATCTCAGGTTCACAAAGCAGAGCAGTTTTACTCACAGAGCAACCTGCATTAGTTTCAAGCCCCAGTTACCCATGGGGTGGCTGATGAACCTGCTTATGCAAGGGAACCCCCAAATGCCAAAGATTGAAGTTTATATGCATATTACTGGCGTGTCTGCCCATCCTCTCCTCTTAGGGCGTGGATAGGGTGGGAAGGAGTGGGGAAGGAGGAGCCAATAGAGAGAGAGAAAGAGAGAGAGGATTTTATTCTGAAATGTAAACAAATCCTCTCTAGGGAAAGGAGGGAAGGGTCTCTATTTCACCAGCCTGGAATGTAAACAAATGCTTCCAGGGAATGACTCTCTGTATCTCCCCAGAGGTGTCTGTCTTCAGAGCTGCTCTTCCATTATCCTCTAACTTTGGTGCTGATGCTCTTTGCCCTGACTGCAGAAACATGAACATCTTTGTGGAGCATTATTTCCCAGCAGCCCCTGTTCCTGAGATCATTTCATCTCATGACCTCCTTACACCTTTTCTCATTTCCCTCAGTGTAAGCTGAGACAAGGCTATGTGATTTAGGAAGATTTTAGTAGGGATTTGGGGACAATCAAAGGTAGGCACAACAAAGAGAGTGATATATAATTGGTTCTAGAGGTGGCCACTTTCAGAACACACAGACCCAGAAACCGGCCACTCTCTGGGACTGCCTTGCTGATGGCCTCCCTGACTATGTCACTGGGACCAAGAAGCTCAGCCCATGTGGCCACTGCCAGGTCAGCCCTGGATCAGGTTTACTATGTGTGGGTGCCTGGCGTTCAAACAGGGAACACTGATGAGCACAGTGGTGCCTAATAGAGAGCCAGGCCTTGACTTCAGCTAATTATGTGACCAGAGTCGCATGGCACATCAGTGAGGAAGGGATGTATGTTTCAATAAGTGACTCTGGGACCATTTTTTATATCAAAAGAAATGAAAATGTATCTTATTTCATGTTATATGCAACATCTAGTTTAAGAAAGATTTATTCTGTAAGTGTGAAAGGTAATGTAGATTGTATTAATTGTTTATTAACAAGTCTGTCTCAGGACCAGGCCATGTTTCCGCCTCATACTACCTGCTCATTACATGAGGCTGGATTTGAGATTCAGTGGAAACATACTTCTGTTTCTAAAGCTCTTAAAAAAACAAAGCAACATTTTAATATTTTCTACTACCTTCGTTTTTAAACTTGCGATATTTTGAATACGGTTCCACAAGAATTTAAGATTAAAAACAACAAGAATGTGAAAAAAGTTGGAAAAGAAAGTAAATGCAGAGAAATTCAGAGACATGTCAAAAAAAAATTTTTTAAGCAGAATGTTTCAATGAATGAATAATTTTAGAATGTTCAATAAAAATATTTAAGGTAAGGCATTCAGTATTACTTTCCAGCCCTCATACTCTTTAAATTATTACTAAATGTTATAAATTATGAAGATTTGGTGCTCAATAGGTGTTTATTGAATGAATTAAATTAATAAATTAAAAACATGTTTGGACACCTGCAAATTGAAATTCCTGTTCATCAGGCAGTTATATTGTTCTGTCTGGGTTCCCAGGTAGCAATGGTAACAGGCCTAATTAATCTTTTATCGGATGATAAAACACCACCATATTTAACACCATGTTGGAATTTGTTGTGGGCATTTGTTATTGTTTTACCTATATTACCCCCTTTCCTAGAACCTTAAGGAAGAGGGGGTTGGCAAAGAACTTCTCCCTCTCTAGGAGCTGTAAATGCTCTCTGCTGGCTTCCCCGGGCAGCAGTCAGGCACACTGCCCAGCTCTGCCACACTTGTGCAGGAGCCAGTGGGACACAAGGGAGAGAAGTGGGCAGCTCTCACTTTGGTCACAGCTGTAAGCTCGGGGTCCTGAGTATAAATGCCTGTGGCTATGGAATTAGCAAGATGAAGTGGTTGCTGAGTGGGTGATGCTGAGACCCTCCCTTCCTTGAGGGGGCCCTACTCACAATCCACCCCATTATGGTATGGTCGTGTGGGCTTCCGAAGATGGTGCATATTTTTATCTATAATAAAAAAAAAAAAAGAAAAAAAAAAAAAAGTGTATCGTCCAAACTCTATGTTGTTCCCTTTTGAACAATACCAAGTGTGGAACATTTTATTTCCAGTTTCCTTTTAACAGTTTCTTGTCTGCTGGCAGTAAATATCATCATTTTAGAGTCTTTAGAATCTTTGCTCCCAAATTTAATATGAGCAAATGCTTAAACTTGAGTATATCCACATGGAGCCTTTCATAAAAACAAACGCTAATGCAAAGACACGGAGCAGTTTTCATCCTTTCAGAGCACAAGAAACATTTATCTCAACAAGCCAATGAGATGTAGTTCTCCTAGAAACATCTGTACTCAGGATGGATACCGTGTTGTTAAACAGAGGTGAATTTTTTTTTTTTCCCTAGGAAAATGAAGGAGCAATTTGCCTCAAAGTTTAATTCAATTCTCCATCTGTGAGGAGAAAAAAATGCTTGCAGTTTTTAAGTGGCAGTTTTTCCAGTGTTTAGCTGTAAGATTAAAAGAAAAAAGAAAGGGAAGCAGGAAAGTTAAACAAGCAGGACTTAGGTACATGAAATAATAGGGTGCCAAGGTGATAGCCAGACATCTCTTTTGCCAGGAAGGCAACCCTACACCCAACTCTGTTTTATTTTTAAATGATCTCATTAGGTGAGCTTCAGTGAGAAGCAGACCCATACCTTCCTGACAATGGAAGAGCGCCAGTTATTTCCCCACCCTACCCCTGGCAGCCAGAGCACATGCATGTGATTTCAGCTCCATTAGAATATTCCAGCCTGGGAACTAGACTGGCTTGAAAAGCAGACGTGAGCTGAGAGGTTTAAAGCAATGGCTGTGGTTATGTGTGCTTGGGGATTGCAGTGTCTTCCAGAATCCTCTTGTTGTGCATTTCAAACTGGCTCCTCCACTTTGTAACTCCCCCCATAAGTAAGAGAGCCAGAGTTACTTTTTTGTTTTTGGAGACCAAATCTCACTGAGGCTAGAGTGCCATGGCCTCAGCCCAGATCACAGCAACCTCAAACTCATGGGCTCAAGCAATCCTCCTGCCTCAGCCTCCTGAGTAGCTGGAACTACAGGTGCCCACCACTACTGCTTGTAACCAAGGATGCAGAGAAAATGGCAATATTTTTGAGCCATGTGATTGAAACTCTAGGATACTGGTCATTGTTGGGCTCTGAGGGGGCCAACAGATGTCACCTCTATACACTTTGCCAAAGTTCTTGACCAATATAATTTTACTTATTTATCTTCTTTATCTCCCCCAAGATTTTTTTTTTTTTTTGTCTATTTTGTTCCAGCTGAGTCCTCAGCTCCCAAACAGCACCTGGTCTAAAAGAAGCTTTCAATAATCAATTGCTAGGTGAATAAATGAATAAATGAGAGAGTGGGCAAGGGACATGAAAATCAAAACATCAACTTTACTTGAGATATAAGATTATAGCCATGAGTTAAGCAGACTTACACACTCAGCTGTGGACCCCCTTCACCGCATGAAAGAGAGTCAAGTAGGACATGTGATCCTTCTAGACAGAACAGCTGTCCAGAGGAACAGACAGGAGCAGCACTAACTCTACCAGTTTATCACTCCCAGATCTACTCACTGATGGGGGGAAGAGTGAGCCAGGGGGTGGACAGAGCCTAGGAGTGTTAGACAAGGACCTTCTGTGGAGAAAATAAGACCAGGAGCTAAGGAAAAGCACCTAGGCCAGTGGCTGATGATGTCCAGGCTCACTGCTGCTTGGGCAGAGTTTGTGGTGCTGTTCTCATTTAGAATTTGATTCAAGTATAGATTCTAAGCAGGAGGAAACTCTTTCCACTCAAACGGCTTTAACATTTTTCTTACACCAAAAGCACAAGAAAAAAAGATAAAGATAAATTGGACTTCATCAAAATTAATTTTTTATGTATTAAAAGACATATTAAGAAAGTGAAAAGACAACCTACAGAATGGCAGAAAAATACTTGGAAATAAAATATAATCAGCAAGGGTCTTGTGTTCAGAATATATAAAGAACTCACACAGAACTCAACAATGAAGGCACAAAAATCCATTTAAAAAGTTGGCAAATAACTTGAACAGACATTTCTCCAAGGAAGATATTCAAATATCAGCAAGTACATAAAAGCTGGTTAATATTAGTCATTAGGGAAATACAAGTTAAAATCGCAGGAAGATGCTTCTTCACACCCATCAGGAATGCTATAATAATAAAACACACACACACATACAGAAAATACCAAGTGTTGGAAAGGATGTGGAGAAATTGAAATTTTGCACATTACTGATAGTAATGTAAAAGGGTTCAGCTATGTAAAAGGGAAAGCAGTTTGGTTGTTTCCCCAGAAGTAAACACAGAGTTACCATATGCTTCAGTAATTCTCCCAAATATATACCTCAGAGAATTGAAAATAAGTACTCAGATACATACATATACACATCTGTTGATAGCAGCATTATTTGTAGTAGCTAAAGGATGTAAAGAGCCCACATGTCCACCAATGGCTGAATGGATGAACAAATTGCGGTGTGTGCATACAATAGAATATTATTAATGTAGAAAAGAGATGAAGGACTGATCCACGCTGCAATGTGGATGAATCTCAAAAACATTCTGCTGAGGGGAAGAAGCCAAACATAAAAGTTTGCCTATTGGATGATTCTGTTCATATGAAATGCCCAGAGTTGGTAAGTCCACAAGAAAGAGTGGAGAGTGGTGATTGCCAGAGGTGATTGCCAGAGGAAGGGAGGGGAATAGGAAGTGGACATTTAAAGGGGATGGGTTTTTCTTTTGGGGTGATAAAAATATTTTGGAACTAGATAAAAATGATTATACAACATGGGAATATGTCACCTGGATGGTTCGCATTGGGAGGGATGGGTAAACTCACACCTGTTGGGTGCAGTGCACACTTTCTGGGTGAAGGACACACTTAGAACTTTGACTCAATCTGTACAAAAAACAAAGTATGTAAACAAAACATGTGTTCCCCCTCATATTCTGAAAATAAAAAAGATGTCTTGACAAACAGAAAAAATAAATAAATGAAATAATTTCTTATATGTTATGTAAATCTTGCCTCAGTAAAACAATGAAAGCCTTCTCCTCTGACAGAATGCACAGAACCATCTTCTCTTAGAAGAAGCTATCCACTAAAGGAAGACAGAACAAGGGCACCACTCTTAGGCTGGAGAAATGGCCCTACTGCACACAGGGCCAGAGCCAGGCATTCAGCAGGCATTTGTTGGGCACCCACTGCCTGCCAGGCTGTGTTGTATCCACTTGGGATGTGGCAATGTGAAAAGCAGCCAGAGGCCCACCTCACCTGCAATTTGCATCCTAATGCAGACATTAGGGAGACACAAATAAATGTAGAGAATTTGTACAAGACACTCAAAGGTGTTAAGTGCTATAAACAACAGCAACAACAGAAATCCTAGATCAGGAGTACTGAGGCAGTTTGCAACTTGAAATAGCATTCTCAGAGTAAGTTTTATCAAGCAGATGGCATTGGACCAAAGATTTAAAAGAGGTATGAGAGTTGATCATGAGCATATTGGAGAAAAAGTGTCCCAAACAGAAAGAGTATACTGGGCACCTTCTGAGAGCAGGTAGGAGGCTTGAGTGGAGTGAGAGTGAACACCAGGAGGGGTGGGCCGGAGGCAGCAGAGAGCTCAAAACCTCTAGAGCACTGAGGGATTTGGACTCTCGCAAGGTGTCACAGAAGTCCTTGCAGTGTTGAATAGAGGGATGGAGGAGCTGACTCTATGTTTTATGGAGTACTCCGGCTGCTCAACACAGAACAGATCCGCGAGGGGCAAAGGTGGAAACCGGAACACTTAGGCGTCTTTTGCAGTTGATTGAGTGAGTGGGTGGGACTGAGATGGCAGCAGCAGAGGTGGGAATGTAGTCCACTGTGGTTATGTGTTGAGGGCAGTGCTGACCTGATTTACTTGCTGGGTTGGCTATTCTGGGTGAGAGAAAGAAGTAGTCAGGATGACTCTGAAGTGTTGAGCTGCAACCTGGAAAAATGAGAGGCTGGAATTAACCTAGGTGGAGTAGGTTTGGGAAGGAAAATTGGGATAGAGTCTTTGGCATGTTAGGCATGAGATGTCCTTTAAATATCTGCATGGAGATGTCAGATAGGCTATTAGATAGTGAGTGGAGCTTGGAAGAGAGGCCTCAGCTCAGAAGTATAAATTTGGGACTTGTTGGAATGTAAATGGTATTTAAAGTTACAAGGCCAGATGAGATCATCAGTGGGTCCAGGGTGGATAGAGAAGGGAAGAGGACAGAACACTGAGCCCTGGAATGCTCTGAGGTTGAAAGGACTGAGAGATAAGGGCTACTGGCAGAGGAGATGGAGAAGGAGCAACCAGTGGATAGGAAGAAAACCAGGGAAGTGTGGTGGTCAATGTCACAGATGAGACAGTGCCCGGATGGATCTATCCAACACTGCTGGATATTCAACTAGGTGTGACTTGAGAACTGACCGCTGGATTTGTTAATGTGATGCTACTGAAGACTGTTGTGAGAGCAGCTTCAGTACATCCATAGGACCAAAATCCTACTCAGGTGAGTTTAGGAGAGATGTTGGAACAAGGAGCACAGATAATTTTCTTGGATACATTTTGCTACAAAGAAGAGGTGCTAGTTGGCAAGGAAGTGCTTCCAATAGAATACTCGGAAAATTGGGGAAATAAGAGCATGTGTGTACAGCGCAGTAGAGGGGTGAAAGTAAGCTGAGAAACACTGAGCTCTTAAATGTGATAGTGGTTAATATTGACATCTAAGTAAAAATTAAGACTGAGCATGAGTAAGCAGGAGTTAAAGCAAGAAGTTGGTATCTTGGTGCTGGTTGGATCACGTGGGACAAGATAGAGAGACATGTTCTATTCTTTTAACCACATTGGTGGGAAATCATAGGGAATCGTTACAGATTCCACTGCATAATAAACTGTACATGCAGTGTTCTTCATTGCACTTGCTAGCAGCACGTTTTGGGGAGTGATACTTATTCTCCTTAAGCCTTGGTTCCTTCAGCTGTGAAAAGCAGATTATAATAGGCCACACCTCATGAGTGCTTTGTGCTTGCAAAGCTCGTGGAGGAGTGTCGGCACACAGGAAACGTTACCTGTTGGCATTATAGAAATCTAGCCATTCTCAGTCAATTCCTTCTCATCTTTACAAAATCCTAACTTAAGTACCTCATCTATTTACTGTTTTATGTATGTAGGTCTGATATTCAAAATATCTAACAACAGATTTATGACCCACAGTGACATGTGACCAGAGTGGCTGTGGGCTATAATGCAGTGTGAAGCATCATTATCCCTATGTCAGTGGTTCCCAAACTTCCTAATGCCGCAATGTATTTTCATTGTTAAAAATGGGGTTGTGACCCACAGGTTGAGAACCGCTGCCTTATGTGATGGCTTTGGAGGGAGTGGCTAGGGAGCGTTTTGGGGAAGAGTCAAGGCAGCCAGGTGGTAACTATTTACAAACACAATGAAATATTTCTATATGATAGATCTGAACACTAGTGTCACTAGCTAGCCTATCTCTGTGGTTCAAACTTGAGTTTAGAACACAGATTCTGATTTCTAGAGTGGTGAAAATCAGGTAAATATCATCCCTATAGAAACTTGGTGGAAGGGGACTTCTTTCTGTCCAGCTAGCTGGCCTACGTCTTTAGAAGCAGGGGAATGTAGCAGAAGTGAACGTGTACGAAGAAGAAACATCTCCTTTCTCTCAGCGTGGTGTTTTGAGGGTCTGTGAGCATGTGCTTGAGCGCATGTGTTCTGGGGTGTGGTGCAGCCTTTCTTTGCCTGCCTTTCCTTCTCTCTCTCTTTCTCTGTCCTCCCCAGGAGGACATTTCAATGAATTTCTCATGTGATGAGGAATGCCAAGATCAGCATGTGAGAAGGTTGTGTGTTTATCTGCCAGTCGGGTGTTCCCATTCCAGACTCCATCAGGTAAGTGGACATATGAGATCAGCTCTTCTTTCTCTTGGCTTCTGGACCTAAGTACATAAAGTACACAAGCCACTTTTAAGAGTTTTGTACCACCTAACCCATTAGATGATAATGAGAGCCTAAGTAGCATTTTGACAAAGCTTTTAGTCTAGGTCAAGTATTCCGTATTCTAATTCTGTTTTTGCCTGATTTGAAACAGTGCCCTTTATTTCATTCTTTGTAGTTCATCCTCTAAATCAGCATTTTTCAACCTTTTTAATCTCACAGCACACTTGAACCTAGAGTTAAACTTCTGTGGCCACTTAAATTATGCTGATAAAAAAAAGTAAAAGGAAAGAATATACCTACTGTGCTTTGAACTTCTGTTGAAAATAATTTAATTACTGATCTCTAAAAATGTGGGGGGCACATCTAAGATCTTCTTATGGCACACTGGTGGAAAATCACTGTTCTACATGTTTCCTTCTTTGAATGTTTGTTTTTAAGGAGGAACTCATATAAGACAATCAAACAGGCATAATTAGGGCATCTATAGGTTCTCCAATTAACACCATTAAAATCTGATCCTAACTGCTAACAATAAGATGAACTTTAAAACATAAGAGAAATTATTAAAGAAGTATTGGTCCTTTTGAAAAATGACAGAAGTATCAAAGGACATACTTCAAAAAAAGAGAGAGAAGTAATCAAGGTGAAAAAGAAAGCACAGCCATTTTAAGGAATATGGCAGGTATTTTAAGGGCTGGGTGCAGTGGCTCACTACTGTAATATTAACACTCTGGGGGGCCAAGGCTGGTGGACTGCTTGAGCTCAGGAGTCCAAGACCAGCCTGAGCAACAGGGAGACCTCATCTCATTGTGGTGGGCACTTGTAGTCCCACCTACTTGGGAGGCTGAGGCAAGAGGATCACTTGAGCCAAAGAGTTTGAGGTTGCTATGAGTTATGATGCCACCAAACTCTACCTAGTGTGACAAAGTGAAACTCTGTTTCAAAAGAAAAATTTTTATCTATGTATCTATATCTGTCTATATATGGTAGATATTTCTATAAGCTGATGCAGTTAGTGACAATTATGGATAAATAGAAGGTTAAATTATTGTAAATAGGCAATGGAAACATGAGAATAAATAAGAATCCAAGTTAATAAAAAGAAGATAGAAATAGTCAACATCACCACCATAAACAAAAGCACAACAGACTTCCTAAAACTTTCAAGAAGATGGGGAGGTGAGAGGTAAGTTAGAGATGAAAAACACTCTGCTGAACATGGCATTTATACAGAAGTGGTGGAGAACATGATAATTATTAACTGAACCATTAGCACACACAGTGTGGATGATTGAAAGTTACCGGTCACTTTGTTCTTTTGTATTTTAAAGTTTGCAAAATAAAAATCTATAATAAATATTTATGAGTTTAGCTATCTCTTAAGAGATTTAAGGAAGCATGTCGTATCTGTTGTGTGGGGTTGAGTTCCCTGGAAAACAGGTACTGAGATCTGTGTGCAGGATGTTCAGGAAGGGGCACTGTCTGGAATGGTGTTTATAAGGATGCCAGGGAAGCAGTTTTGGGACAAAGGATAAGTTGAACTCCCGGCACTTGCTACAGAGGCCCCAGCCCATTTTAGAGAAAGCCCTGGAGCAGGTGTGATTGCTTTAGAGCAGCGGTTATCAACCTGTGGGTTGCGACCCCTTTGTAACAATGAAAATACATGGTAGCATTAGGAAGGTTGAGAACCACTGCTTTAGAGTTTTTCAGAATCAGGCCAAGAACCAAGGTAAGGGATCCAAGGCAAGTTGTTGGATATGGGCTGTCCTTATCAATGGGGGATAAACTTGGAAAAGGCCCCTGCTGTTGGCTCAGAGCAAGTCTCAGCTGTGAGCAGCCAGTAGCCTGAAGGCTGGGGGCCTGAAGTGGGGGTCTGGGTGGTATTCCACAGCACCCACCATGTCACTTTTCTTCTTTTTTTTAATTGATTTTATTTTTTATTATTTTTTTTATTGTTAAATCATAGCTGTGTACATTAGTGCAATCAAGGGGTACAATGTGCTGGTTTCATATACAATCTGAAATATTCTCATCAAACTGTTCAATGTAGCCTTCATGGCATTTTCTTAGTTATTATATGTAGA
>CAUYPK010037871.1:0-15758 GCA_963574355.1 Loris lydekkerianus | reverse complement strand
TTTTTTCGGCACAAAATTTGTGCCGAGTTCGGGCTTTTCGGCACAAATTTTGTGCCGAAAAAACTCGGCTTATACTCAAGTATATAGTTATATAAAATATAAATACTGGGTAAAACTTGATAATGGTGTAGACTATCATGTTTCTATAATCTGAGAGGCTTTCAATTTTCTACTCTTTGGTTTACGTTATTTCAGTTTAATGTAATTTTTCATAAATTGGGTCATAAACCTGCCATTTTACCCTATGATTATTGCTTATTTTATTTTTTCCTTGGTTTCTATATCTTGCCTTCCTATATGGTACTTAAATATTTTTATTTATACTTCCAGTTTAGCTTATCTATTCTATTATTGTTTCTTTTTGTACAGATAATTGAATTGGATGTAAAAGGAGTTCCAGTGCAAATATACAAGAAATTATAGTCTAATGGTGTCAACATTTTGATAATTTAAGTAATGTATAAACCTTATCTTCTGTATGTCCCTTTGATTTTGACTGCTTATAACACAATTATCTTAAATAATATTTCTTACATGCACTTAACAGCAGTTCTCAACCTCTGGGTTGCGACCCACAGGAACTGTATTAAAGGCTCGCAGCATTAGAAGGTTGAGAACTACTGACTCAGAACTATATCAGGTTGTGTTGTGATTTTTCCTCAACTGTTAATCATAATTGAGAAACTCAAAATGGGAAGTATGACATATTACATTTGTCCGTGCATTTCCCCTTCCATTGTTCTTTCTTCCTTCTTGGAGTTGAATGTTTCTTTATTATTTCTTCTATGTTTGGAGAGTTTTGTTTTTTTTTTTTTGCAATTCTTACAGGTGTGTCTACTGTTGGAAAATTTCCATAGGTTTCCTTCATCCAATACTTATAACACTTATATGTCTTTTATTCCTGAAGATAAATTCACCAGATAATAGAAATCGGGAATGACAATTATTTGTTTTAGCACTTTAAAAATATTATGTCACTCATTTATGGCTTTCACATATTTTTGATGATCTTTTCTGCTTTCATTTGTAGTGTTTCGCTTTTATAGAGATTCTATTGTTTCTAACTTCAAGGACTTTTTGTCGTTGTTGTTGAATTTTTAACTATGATGTGTCTTGGCATTGATTTCATTGTGTTTATTTAGGTTGGTTATAGACTGAATGTTTGTGCAACCCCCAAAAAGTACACAGTGAAATCAAACTCCCGATATGGCAGTATTTGGAAGTGGAGTTTGGATAAGTATTAATAATTAGGCTTAGATAAGTTTGTTCTGGTGAGAACCTCATGTTGGAATCACTGGCCTAATAAAAGGAAGAGGAGACATGGATCTCTCTCAGCTCTCTGCTATAACACCAAATTTGGATTTTTCTTTTTTGAAATAAAAGTTATGGCACTACACAAAAAAACCTTTGAATAGAAGGTTAATATAATTAATCTTTATATATATCTTTATTAATATAATTAATGGTTGGTGTGGGGAAGTGACTGTACAAGAGTGAAATCACTGTTGGAATAAACTAGAAATCATGCTCATTCTCATGGGTTAATAGTGGAAACAGTGATGGGAAATGGCTGTGTTATGGGTGTATCTTGAGATAGACTTTCAAAATTCTGGTATGCTGCTATTTGATCTGATGTAACAGAAGGGAGGCGTCAAGAATCAGTCCTAGTCAGGTTAATGAAAGAGATGCATATAGGTGCAATTTACATAGGATAGAACAGAGGGGGAGGAAAAGTTTATAAGTGTAGGAGAGAAGCAAGGGATGTAAGGGAAAACTAGGAAAGAGTGAGAGGTCCCTAGAGGTGCTGATAAAATCTTACAAAAGGAAGGGTGTAAACAATGGTGTCAAAATTGAGTAGAGGTCAAGTGAGATGGAGGACTGATCATTGACCCTTGAATTGGGTGATCAGAATCATAGATGATCATGACAGAGTGGAGTGGAAAACATAAAAGTCACCATAATGTGTGGAACAAAAAAATGGCAAGTGAAGGTGAAGGAAGCAATAACTACAGACATATTTTAAAAGAACTTCTTCAATAGGATGGCAGAAAAATAGAGTGGTAGATGGAAAGGCATTAAGAGTCTTAGGAAAACCTTGTAAAAGTGGTAGATAGTTCTGTGTACATTTGCTTATTAAATTTATCTTATACAATAAAAATTTAAGGTTAGCGGGATAATAGGGTCACAAACGGAAGAGAAATCTTTGATTAAGAAACGGGTATGAGATCCAGTATAAGTATAAAAGAAAAGAGCAGGAAGGCTTCACCTACCTTACAGGGAGAGAAGCCAGAGTTTAAGCTGAAGTTCCATGTGGGGTGGTCAACTTGGTGGCGATTATGAGGAAATTACTTTTTACTGAAATTTTTGGATTACTCAGTGAAATCTCTGAAGTCATAATGGTGTGGGGGGTGGAATTTAGTAATATTGAACCATTCTTGCAATCTTCTATCAACATATGGCATATACTTGTAACGTGGTATTAATGTTCAAATTACTATTTCAGATTTTTAAACAATGAAAAAACTTTGTAGGGCTATATATTTTGATGTAGAAACTCCTAGAATGAATTTACAAACTTGTAAATCTTTTCTGTAATTTACAAAAATTAAGATAATTAAGCATCAGTTGGAAATGGTTTCCTACCAAATATTTCCATTTCTTTTTTGTAAAATGTATTCAGCTTTCCTAACTATCTTGATTTATTTGAAAATATTAATTTAGGGGATACAAGCATTTGAATTATATTGATATTTCATATAACACTTAGGTCAGGGCTTTTGGTATAGTATGACTTTAGTAGTGTTTGCTATACCCCATAGATAAGTTGTCTCATACCTCCCTTCCTCAGTTTCTCATGTCTTTCACATTGCTTTCTGCCATTGTGTACCCATATATTATCTCCTACATATTAGTGAGAATATAGTCTTTGGTTTTCCATTCCTGAAATTATTATTATTATTTTTTTTTTTTTTTTGCGGTTTTTGGCTGGGGCTGGGCTTGAACCCGCCACCTCTGGCATATGGGGCTGGTGCCCTACTTCTTTGAGCCACAGGCACCGCCCACATTCCTGAGATTCTTAACTTACAATAATGGTCTTCTGTTGCATCCAACTTTCTCCAAATGACATTATTTTGTTGTGTTTTGTGGCTGAGTAGTACTCCATGGCATATATACACCACATTTTCTTTTTCCACTCATAAATTGAAGGACATTTCAGTTGATTCCACATCTGTGCAACTGTGAATTGTGCTGCAATGAACATTTAAGTGCAGGAGAGGAGTCTTTTTGATAAAATAGCTTCATTTCCTTTGGATAGATACCAAGCAGTGGGCAGCTGGATCAAATGGTAGGTCTCCATTTATGTATCTGGAGGATTTTCATAATTTTTTCCATACAGGTTGTACTAATCTGCAGTCTCACCAACAATGTATTCCTTTCTCTCTGCAGTCACACAGCACCTATTGTTATTTTTGACATTTGAATAATGGCCATCCTAATAGGGTTAAGATAATATTTCATTGTGGTTTCAATATGCATACCCCTGATAATTAGTGATGTTGAGCATTTTTTTTATTTGTTTCTTAGATGTATGTCTACCTTCTTTTGCAAAGACTTTACTGGGACATGTTAAGTTTAGGGTCCACATTAGCAGGCAGTGGGTGGCCTGAGGGCTCCAACTCAGCTCCGGTTGTAGTCCTGCTCCTCACTCCCACCCCACCTGACTCACTGACAGTGTCTCTTTCAGCTCTTTCATAAACTCTGTTTTGGTTCTATTTGGTGAGTTCATAGCTGATATTTATTCTTTCCTGACACTCTAATCTTTTTTCCACTCATTGTGTACATTGGAGAAGGTAAGGGAAATGGCCTGAGCTGAATGATATTTGGATGTGTAACTCCTATCTTCCTGTACTCACCAAGCCAAGGAGAAGCCTACCTCCACCAGAAATGCCACTCTGCCACCACCAGCAGAATGAGACATGTTTCCCTGGCAATCCCTTCTGTTCCTTCTCTCTGACCCTCCTTTCCCACCTGAAGGTCTCCCATCAACCTCCTAAAAACAGAACTGTTCTCCAGTTCCTCTTCAAAGTAATTCTTGAAAAATCATAGACAGTTACCCCCAGTACATCAGGGAACTTGTGGGGCCCAAGCAACTTATTTCTGTCTCCTTCAAAGCACATAAATTCTAGCTACAACTGTTTTGCTCCCCACATAGTAAACAAAACAAAACAAAAAACTGTGAAGTGCCAATATATTTCCCTTTCAGAAAAAAAAGTCTTCTATATTGAGGGGGGAAAATAATCTGACTGGTCAGCTAGCAGTGGCAGTTATCTGTAGCCAACACCCTTGTATTTGGAAGCCTTCCTGTAATGTGAGGAGTTCTTCAAAGTATTTATGTAAAATGTATATATGGAAAAAATGTATACATTAAATTCAAAAATTTATTTTTCCAAAAGTTGTTATAATTTATTTTCACACTAAGTTGTTATAAAATGTATGCACAGGGTACAGCTTCAGCTACTAAGAAGGATAACACACCAAAAGGCTGTATCAGAATAAGATGTATTCTGCTAAAATTAAAGCACAAACATCAAATTTATGGTGAAGCTTGGGGTGACAAATGGTGAAATCATTTATCTTTTACACAAAGTTTATGGGAACAAAAACTCAAAGGTATCAACAGTTCAAAATGGGTAACTTATTTTAAGAAGGATGAGATAAAGTTGGAAATGAAGACTGAGGTCGGAGAGTATCTACATTGATTTACAAGGAAAAAAATAATCTCATTTGTGCCCTTATTTAAGAGGACTGATGATTAATGGAAGAAACAATAGCCAACATCATAGCCATCTCAATCAGTTCGTCTTCCACGATTCTGAAAGCAATACTCAGGTTGGGAAAACCATCCACTCTATGGGTGTCAAAAATATCGTGCCCAGTTGAACTGCAGGCAAGAGCAGATCTTTCAATTTAAAATTTTAAGCAGATCCTGAAGATGTCTTTCAAGAATTGTAGCGACCATGAATGGCTTTACCAGTGTGCTCCTGGTGACAAAGGAATGGATGCTGGTCGGTGCACAAGCTCCAGTCTGAGCAAAAGTAAACTGGTCAACAGCAAAGGTCACGACAAATTTGGGGGAAATGCTCAAAGAATTTTACTCGTTGGCAGTCAGGAGGGCCAAAGAATGATAGCATATGATTATTATGAGAGTGTTTTTAGAAAATTATCCAAGGCTTTGGCTGTAAAATGTTCATGAAAGGCTCACTAAAGATTCCTTCCTCACCATGACAGTTGTTCTTCCCTACCTCTCATAAAACAAAGACAATTCTGTGATTGTTTTGAAGAGAAATCATTAAGCACCCAAGTTATAGTCCTAATTTGGCTCCTTAGAACTTATTTTTGTCTCCTAATTGTAAAAAAAATCCTTAAAGGGAACAGACTTTTCTTAAGTTAATAATGTAAACGTGACTGCACTGATGTGATTAAGTTCCTAAGGCCCTTAATTCTTTATGAAT
The DNA here is from genome assembly GCA_963574355.1 of Loris lydekkerianus. NCBI lineage: Eukaryota > Metazoa > Chordata > Mammalia > Primates > Lorisidae > Loris > Loris lydekkerianus. Next base: position 10,245 of record CAUYPK010037871.1, on the reverse strand, counting down.
GGACTAAATAGCATTTATTTCAAATATTTTTAATTTGATGGGGTTGATGTTGAAGATAAGCTTATGTTTTATTTTAATTCTCTAATTTTACTGTTTAAGTGATCTTTTGAAGTTCCCTCATGCTACCTAAAACCCTTGGGAAGGACCAGAGAAGACCAGGATCCCCTCATTTTTCTGGTCAAGGGTCCTCTTTTCAGGATTTCCAGTCACATGGCTCTGCCTGCCAAACCTCCAACCAGGCTATTCTCAAATTGTCAGTAGCACTACCTAAAACCAACCCATAACACAGGACCTATACCAGGTCTGAAATTATAGGTGTTAGCCAGTGATACAAAAAGACCAAGATTTTTCATGAGAAAGATAAAAGCATAAGCAGGGAGTTTCCTGATACAACAGAAGGATGAGCGGCTAAAAAGAGAATTACCAATGTAGACACTCTGAGAGGACATTTGGAAACACTGGATCTTGACTTCAAATTTTAACATCAAAAGTTTAAAAAGAAACAAGTAGTGTCATAGACCCTTATTTAGAAAACTAAGTAAAGACATTTCCTCAAAATGCATGAGAAAAGAAGCCAAATATCAGAAAAAACTAAACACAGGGAGGACAGACTTTAGAAAATAAAATAGCAGACAATTTTCAGAAGGAGAGTGGAGGAGAAGTTGTTTTTAAAATATTGCAGTAAAAAATGCTCTGTGTTGAAGAACAAACTAAGAAACAGATAACAAGGAAATTGCCTAAAGCATAGAAGATGCAGGCAATGCATTTGAGGCCTTAACGGAGGCTATTACATTATCTCTTTTAAGTATACAGTTGTGGCCACTCAATTATCAGTGGGAATAATTAAAAGTATTTCCTAGAAGAAAAAGTGAAAAATGAAATAATGAACAATCTTCTCCCAAAGGGGCAGAATATAAACATTTAAAGATGTGAAATAAAACGGTTCATTCAAGGAAATATGTATTCATTTTGTGTGGCTCTAGAAATCTCATGATGGTTTATCTGCTGATTTTTCTTCATTAACCCCCTCACCAGCATTGATAAGAAAAGAGTGGGCAAAGTCACCTATGCTCTACAACATGAGGACTTTTCTGACTAGAGCCAGGTGCAGAGAATCCTGTAAAATAATTGTGGGCCTAAGTAGGCTCAGGGTCAACCTTTTGTCATTCTTTTATGCTTAAGGGTGCATTCTTCTCGTATATCACAAACTTTCACATAAATAATCTCTATGTCATCAAAAATTTAAGAGAATCCCATATGCATACATATGCAAACACCATGAGTGATGAAATTTGGGCCATATGAATAGTCAGAGATTTTGACAATCTTCACTTTAGGCTATATGTTCGCTTCGGAAACACATATGCACACCAGTGTGCACATACCCTCACAGAAACAACAGGGAAGAAAGATAAGTAACTGCCTCCTCAAACAGACTGAAAATGAAATTGTTCATTCCAATATCTGTGCTGATTGCTAGCACAGAGTTTATTCAAAAACTTTGCCAGGTTACAATTTGTACCTTTTGGAAATGAGACACTAACAATATCCTAGCTGCCCCATCCTTCATGGCTAAAATTCCAAAGAGTAAAGAGGGATGCAGTTGATCTACTGTGAACAAAGCAAGACTTATTCTTTGAGGTGGTGAGGTCCATGTAGGAGGGAGCTCAAAGGCACCATTGTTCTGGTCATCTTCATAAAGGGAGCTGCCTCATTTCTCTCAGCACAGAGTTGGAAGCAAACCGTGAGCTTCGTCCACGATGCTGCTGATCCTGCTCTCTGTGGCCTTTCTGGCCCTGACCTCAGCTCAGAGTCAAAGTGAAGGTAAAACTAAGGGGAGAGAAAGTTCTTAACTCTTCTTGGGGCTTAGGAGATCACTGTGCAGAGAGGGGGAAGGTGAGAGGGCAAGGGATGGGTCTGTGGAGCCATGACAAGGAAATAAACAGTTATGTCTTTATTTCCTGCTAAGGCCTAATATTGTATTTAACATAGATTGATATTCAAAAAGCATTTTGACCAAAGGGTTGAGAGGTAAGATTTGCATTTCTAGTAAGGTCTCTCTGACAGTGCTAAGAAGGGTTTATAGATTCATCAGGGAACCACTGTTGTGAAGTTACTGTAGTAATAGAGGTTGACATTGAAAAAGGGACCTTGTTGTACACTGGATGGAGTGTTGATGAAGCAGATGAATACAAATGTAAGCTACTTCAAAGAAAGGCATTCAAAAAATAAATTTGTCTCTCCATACACAGAGATCCATAAATATCAGGGTCTTATACTGTCAATTTTTCTCCTGCACACATTTAATAATTCAGTTTGTTGTGAGATGTTTATGCCTCCTGGTTTGTATTCCTGGCTCTTCTTTTTGAGGAAGCATGTTAATATATTTTCTTTTTTTAGAGAAGAAGGAAGAAATTAGGACACTAAAATAGAACACTGAAATGGTCAAAGCCCTTACCATGATTAGCATAAAAGTTTGAGGGATCCCAGGAGGACAAAAGGAACTTTTCTATTTGAGTTGCTGGTTGATGTTATGCACAGTAACAATCCTGTATCCTCCTTGGAACTTCCTTTCTTTCCACCAACACCACAGAAAGAAGGAGGAAGTTATTTTAGGGGGTGCTCAGAGTGTGGACAAAAGTATCCTTTCCTTGTAGAACACTGGAGAGCCCTGATAGATGTTACATTAATTGCATCTTGTTTTTGTTTCTGTTAGATGTGAAATTTGAGGAGTCTCCTCTTGTAATATCAGGTAAACTCCCATATCCTCACTCAATTTTCTATTCCTAAGCTTCCTTTTAATTATTCAGCTCTTCAGGATCATCTGACCAACATTTCCTCATCAGAGGTGGATTACTGTTAGTGGTCTTATACACATAGGTAAACCTGATCCAACTGTGACTTTGGGAATCATAAGCAGGGCCACCACCTTGAATGACAGATACCTCTAGCTGAGATAACAACAGGTGCAGTTGCCTGATGTACTGGGCCAGGAATGTCTGCTCAGAGTGTCAAAGAAGTGTCCTTATCGTGACTCCTCCATCCCACTGACAGCCCTCAGATGATTCCTTCTTCCCCAGTGTTGCTCTCACAGTTACATGGTTTTGGGGACCCAGGCAGGAAAATTTGTGTCTGGGTTTTTTTCTCTGTGTTTCTTTACTCAAATCTGTCCCTGTAGTTGATGAAAATGTGGCAGAATTCCCCAGTGAATCCTAAGTGGGGCCTTCCCATTGTCTTTCTTTTTCTATTGGTAATTCTCTTTCTCTACTCAGGGCTCCGAGCCTGAGAGCCATCATTTGTTTCCACACAGAGTTAAGATCACAGATTTAGAGTCATGATAGCAAATCACTAGAGCAGCCACTATGTACTTGGAGACGTCACTGATACTAATAATCTTTTTCCTTTCCTTTTGTCCTTGAACACATCCCCTGTAAATTCTGAGATATAGAAGATCTTTGTTCTTATCAATTTGAAGGGCACATACTTGTCCCAGAATCTATGAAGTTAGGAAATCAACAAGGTAGGGATAAAGAGGAGATCTGACCAAGGAAGCTGTGGGCAGCGGGGAGCATGTCAGTGGGAGGACAACTCTGTGAGATGAGATGAGAGAGGTAAAGAGGGAGGAGTCTCCTGCACAACTAAACTCATCTACTCTTGTGCCTATCCGTGAAGGTGGAAGATATTCTAATGAGGATCCAGATCCGGAATCCCAAGAACCACTTTTGGAAGAAAGTTCTGATGAACATGATCACAGCCAAGAGGACAGCTCAGAGAAAAGACCACCCCAACAGGGAGGCCACCAGCACCACCATCCCCAACATCATCAACAAAGACCACCTAAACCTGAAGGCCTTCAGCACCATCCTCCTCCATCTCATCCTGGACACCAGCAAGGACCACACCGACCAGAAGGCAATCCACAGGGTCTTCCCCCACCTTTTCCTGGAAAGCCTGAGAGACCACAAGGTCCTCTCCAAGGTGGGCGACCACAAGGACCTCCCCAAGGTGGCAGACCACAAGGACCTCCTCATGGTCACCGACCACAAGGACCTCCCCAAGGGGATCGACCACAAGGACCTCCCCAAGTTGGCCAAGAACAAGGACCTCCCCAAGGTGGCCAACAACAAGGACCTCCCCAAGATGACCAACAACAAGGACCTCCCCAAGGTGGCCAACAACAAGGACCTCCCCAAGGTGGCCAACAACAAGAACCTCCCCAGGATAGCCAACAACAAGGACCTCCCCAAGGTGACCAACAATAAGGACCTCCCCAGTAATCTTCAATTCAAGGATAGGTATGATTCAAATTGATTCTCTATCAAAGGCCCTCACTGGTTCACTTCTCCGAGTTTATTATGTCAATGAATTGACTATAGACATGAGATTTCATCATGTTGAGGGATAGGTTCCTGTACTGTTAATGAGCTCTTTAAAGTAATTCTGATGAGGAGAAACACTCTCTTTGAACTTCCTTTTTCCCAGCTTATCTGTCTTACACTGGGCGGTAATGAGAGCCCTGTTCTCCCTTTGGCGCCCTGAGGCTAATGCTCAGCCTCAGGACTTTTTATCTCAGGTTTCCACCTGAGCACTCTACTCACTTCTGACTCCCACACTGTGCTCTTGAGCTGATACTTCCCATGCTTCTGCTATATATTGTGTAGTTTTAAAAATACTTTTTAATTCATTCAACCTAACTTAAAAGAAACGTGAGAAGCTAAATCTCAAGGGCAAATATCTTTCTATCTCCCCACCCCCATCTCCAAAAGACATCACTGTTATTTCCTTTCGACACTGCCTTGAAAATATTTATAGGCATATGTAACTTTTCCCCCACAAATAATGTCCTTTAATGGGCAGGGGAACCTACATTCTGGAAGCCATATGTGCATCCTTTTACATGAAGCCAAATTTTACAGAGCAAATCCTTTTATTAAAAGGGGTGCAATAGAGAAGTATGATGCTTTCTCACCTCCTTTGGTGCTTACAAATCAACAACCTTGAAATCAGAAGGCCACGGGTTCCCCCATACCTTAATTTCTTTAATTGATATATAATGTGGTATAATTTTTTTTTGCAATTATAGGCTATGTTGTAGGGAGCATTTTGGTAAATACATCATTAAAGTTTTTCAATAGCAATAAAAACACAAACAACCTGAAATAATCTCTGTTCTGGGTATATAGAAATAGTAAATAAAAAGAAATTAGGAAGGAAAGAGGGATGGGAGAAAAGAGAGAATGAAAGAAGTTGGACTCTCACCTACCTCTCATGGTAATGTTGGTAAGAGTTTCAACACTTCCTGTTATGTCATAATTTTTCTTGTCTGTTTGATTTGTTTAGAGAGCGAAGAAGAAAGAGGAGTCTTTGAAAATGCCACAACGTGGGAATATTGCAGTCGTAGCTACCACTTCCATATACCAATAAAGTAATCAACATGCAATTCCTGATGGTTCTGTTTCTTTCTGGGTATTTGTGAGTTTGGAATTTCAGAGCCATGAACACAATTCAAGGGCATGCAGGAACCCTTGTCACTGATACATTCAGCAAGCTTCTCTCTTCTTTACCCTAATCAAGCCATCTGCCATGTGAAAGTGTTCTAGCCTTCCTGCCCAATACGATTCTATAGGCACAATTCAAAGCCTCTTTGATTCTATAGGCCCAATTCAAAGCTTTTTTGAAAACTTACTTTCAGATCTTCATTCCCGCAAATTAAAAAAAAATTACTGAGTGTAATGTGGAGAGGATAAGAAATCCATAAAAATTCTAGAATAATTGAGCATGGTTTTTAGATAAATAAGTGTTATATGCATAGAATTAGTGTTCTAGGAAACAAGTAGAACGTGGTTGTCTTTAGATTCACTAAACTCTTCCTATTTTTCATTGCTCTATTCTCCACTTCCTCTATTCATCACTGTTCTTTAAAAGAAAAAAACAGAAAGGAATTTGAAAAATATCCACCCTGTTGTACTTTAAGGGGCAAAGGTTTAGAGTAAAACTTTATTTTGCTTGTAATAATTTCAGAATAATAGACATAATTTTATAATAGAAATTACCACCTTTGACTAAAGATGCTAAGGAAAAGATGAATATAAAGTAATCCTTTGAGAGATGGAAGAAGTTGATAGAAACCTGTCTATCCACTTCTCAATATCACATTCAATTTCAATGGAAAAAGTATATTTTGATATTTACTTTTTATATCTTTACAGAAGACATAGTTTTATATATTTATTTTTTTGATATTTAGGAAACCATAACCCAGGCTGTGAATTCATTGTGTTATTATTATTAAATAAAGTATGTAGGACTGCAAAGACATTCTATTAGGAAGGACACTGAAAGGTACGTGAACAAGTTGGTACTGGACTAAAAATAATATACCATATTGAAAAAGGATAGCAAAGATGGTTTAATATAAAAAACTGGCCATCCCCTAAGAAAGCCCACAAAAGTTGCGGTGAAACAATGCAAGAATTCAAAAGAGAATGATTTCATCAATAAAATCAGCAAGTAGGCAGACTTAGATGTACCTGCATCCAATTCTCTAGCTTATTTCCTATTATCCAGGTGAAGCCTCCTCGCTCCTATCACTGCTGCACTATATTCCATATAACATCTAGCCTAATGAAGGAGTTTACTTCTGCAATTACGCCCCTTTTCACCTCTGCATCTTGAACCCGTTCCTCTTTATGACACTGAAAAAACAGACAAAACCTGTAATAATATCTCCCATTCTTAACCAAGCTTTCCCTACATCCTGATACTTTTCCACCTACAATGCTATTTATCTGCCATCTTTGTTGCAAATATTGAAAAGTGGTCTATCTGTATTACCTTCACCTCCTTCCCTGTGATTTTCTTTTCCACATATAGTGTAGAGGTTTATTTACTCCCCACTCCACTTCTGTCAAGGTCATCTACGACTCCATTCCACCTGCTTCAAGATTCAATTATTGCTCCTGCATCTCATTTTACCTCTCAGAAATGTGACACCATTGATCATACTCTTCTTTTGTGAAGACTTTAACAATACATCTTGGGACTTTGCATTCTCTCTTTAGTTTCACAAACTTTCCTACTTCTGTCTTGCAATCACAACCTTATATTGGTAAAGATGCAGAGGAGATTTGTTGAGTCTCCGTCCTGTGCTTGTGGCACAATTATCCAATTATGGAGACAAGATAGATTGCCAGAGAGAAAAAGGAATTTTTAATATGACAGACATCTCACCAGTAGAGTGGAAGATGTTTCAAATCTGTGTCTCTGCCTAACATAGATCATGGGTTTTTAATGGTAGGGCCATGTGCCTTGGAGAAAGGTCACTGTGTAACAAACAAGAGGCTCTATGCATTGAGAGCAGTTTGTGGGGGATGGTGAATTTTGTCAGGAAGTCTGCCCAGAATCCCTTAGTCCAGCAGTTCTCAACCCCTTTGTAACAATGAAAATACATCCTACATATCAGATATTTACATTACGATTCATAACAGTAGCAAAATTACAGTTATGAAGTAGCAACGAAAATAATTTTATGGTTGGGGTCACCACAACATGATGAACTGTATTAAAGGGTCACAGCATTAGGACGCATTAGGAAGGTTGAGAACCACTGCCTTAGTCTCTCAGCTCTTTGTCTCGAAGAAAAGCCACCATTTCTGGGAAACAAATAGAAAGGTTTAGTAGCTAATAAAGGGAGAAAATAAGGCTCATTGTCAGTTTGTCACCGGTGGCCCCTTACAATTCACCCATTCTTTTTCTCTTCAATCCTCGCTCTTAGGGAATTGGAGTGTTAGTTATCTGGCTGCTTTCACTGAAATGGGATTTAGTTTACTTATGAGGAAGAAAAACCATGTTGGGCTTGTACTGTAACATTTTAGTAGATGTTGCTGGGTTGGTATCCTGTCTGCACCAAGATAATAAAGTACATCCAAAGAAGTAGTCAGGTCTATCTGGACCTCCTCCCAGGAAATTCGGGCCTGTGCTTCCCAGGTGGAATCTCCATCCTGAAATTCCCCTAGTTCTTTATGAAAACAGTTTTGGGAGGTGATCTAGCACTGAGACGGGAGAGTGGAAGAGGCAATAGATTGAAAGATCTTAACCAAAGTGATGTCTTATTGGGCAAATAAAAATCTCCAGAGGATAAGCAAGACATACAGGGTATGTGTTTTCAGACATCCCAGGGAGTAGGGTTTGTGCCTCAGTTACCTTTTGTGCCTCAGTAACCACAGCATGCCCAGCTTGGCATTGTCCCTGTTTTGTAATGTTGCTTTCATCCATAAAGAGCTCCTTACCTCGGTGCAATGGAGGCTGATCCACCAAATGCTCGAGATTAAAATACACTTGGTCAATGATCTGAATGTAATCATTGAAAGGGGAACAAGAGTTCTTAGGCAGCAAGGTGGCTGGATTTAAGGTGGAAACCAGCTTCAGCATTAAATTAGAATTATCTAAAAAATATATTTATATTTACTTACCCAGTCATTCACTGATAACCAAATGCTTCCCTTTGTTTTAGTAGAGGTAATAGCTAATGCCTGGTGTGAACAATCACCAGTGCCCAATGTAGACATATGCAAAACCCATTTTCTAGTTAGTTGGGGCTTGTACAACAGAATGCCACAGACTGGATGGCATACAAACAATGATAATTTGTTTCTCCCATATCTAGAGTCTTGATATCCAAAATCAGGATGCTGCCCAGGTCAGGTACTGATGAGGACCCCTTTTTGGATTTCAGAAGGATGTCTTCTCATCGTATCTTCATAAGACAGAGAGATGGATTCCATGTCTTGTCCCCTTTTTATTAAGTCACTAATCTTAACATGATGGTCTTACCTGTATGATGTAATGCAAGCCTAATTATTTAGCCAAATCTCTAACTCCAAATACTATCATATTGTGGAGAAAATTTCAATAGTGGGGAAAAGATTCCCTATTTAACAAATGGTGCTGGGTGAACTGGCTGGCAATCTTCAGAAGCCACGGCACTCTATCCAGGGCGACAGCTTGAGACTGTCTCAAAAAAAAAAAAAAAAAGAATTAAGAGAATTAGTAAAGAAAGTTCTCTGAACAGAAAGAAAGAAAATAACAAATTAACAAAAACTTTAAAGTCCAAGAATGAAGAAAAAGCAATGGAATTGAAATATAGCATTGTCTGCAATTCACCTTACTTTTCATAGTGCATTTCTGAATGTGTTTGACAATTGAAGTAAATTTTAGAAAACTATCTGTTGTCATGCTAAGCACATGTAGAGAAATATTATTTATTTATTTATATTAAATCATAGCTATGTACATTGATATGATCATGGGGCATCATACACTAGCTTCATAAATCGTTTGACACATTTTCATCACACTGGTTGACATAGCCTTCCTGGTGTTTTTTTTCTTTTTTTTGACATTTTAGCATTTTATTTATTTATTTATTTATTTATTTATTATTAAATCATAGCTGTGTACATTGATGTGATCATGGAGCATCATACACTAGGTTCATAAACTGTTTGACACATTTTCATCACACTGTTTGACATAGGCTTCCTGGCTTTTTTTTAGTTATTATGCTAAGACTTTTACATTCTGCATTTACTAAGTTTCACATATACCCTTGTAAGATGCACTGCAGGTGTAATCCCAACTATCCTCCTCCCTGTACCCCCTCCCCCCTCCCTCCTCTCCCTTTTCCCCCTCCCCCTATTCTTAGGTTGTAACTGGGTTATAGCTTTCATGTGAAAGCCCTAAATTAGTTTCATACTAGGGCTGAGTACATTGGGTACTTTTTCTTCCTTTCTTGAGATGCTTTACTAAGAAGAATATTTTCCAGCTCCATCCATGTAAACATAAAAGAGGTAAAGTCTCCATCTTTCTTTAAGGCTGCATAATATTACATGGTGTACATATACCATAATTTTTTAATCCATTCGTGGATTGATGGGCATTTTTCCATGACTTAGCAATTATGAATAGGGCTACAATAAACATTCTGGTACAAATATCTTTGTTATGATGTGGTTTTTGGTCTTCTGGGTATATGCCCAGTAGAAGAATTACAAGATTGAATGGCAGATCTATTTTTAGATCTCTAAGTGTTCTCCATATATCTTCCCAAAAGGAATGTAATAATTTGCATTCCCACCAGCAGTGCAAAAGTGTTCCCTTTTCTCCACATCCACGCCAACATCTCTGGTCTTGGGATTTTGTGATATAGGCTAGTCTCACTGGAGTTAGATGATATCTCAAAGTAGT
>CAUYPK010037870.1:0-15051 GCA_963574355.1 Loris lydekkerianus | reverse complement strand
TTCTTCTTTGAGGGTTTGGGAGCGTTTGAAAGCTTTGTCTTCAATGTCAAAATTCCTTCCTTCTGCTTGCTCCATTCTTTTACTAAGGGATTTTACTGTGTTTCTCAGATCTTTAAGGGATGCGACTTCTTGTCTCAAGGTGTCAAAATCTTTGGTCATTTGCTCTTTGAATCCGTTGAATTCTTGAGATAACTTTTGGAATTCTAATTCAATCTTATTTGCTATCTAGATCCTGAATTCAATTTGTGACATCTCAGCTATTTGTTTGTGCATGGGGTCTTGTGTTGTTTCTGCCCCGTTGATCCTTGGGGCCTTGACCTACTCTGATTATTCATATTGCCAGAGTTTTTCTGATAATTTCACCTCATGAATGTTTTTCACCATTGCTTCTGGCTGTCCTCAGAGTTGGGGAGGTGTCTCTCCATGATTAGACCCCAGCAGGATCACTCTAATGTTGCTGGATCTTTGTGGGGAGTGACCCTATGTAGTTCCTCTGGGGATGCTCTAGCTAGGGACTTCTGGTTGTGGAAGTACCTCCGGTTTGTGACACACCCAGATCCAGCAACAGGGCTAGGGGTGGTGTGCACTGTTGTGGTAGTGCCTGGTAACCAGTGACTTTGGCACAGACAGCCCAAGGCTCCAGCAGTCTCTGGCCAGGAGAAGGGCTCTGTGAAGAGGCAGGGACAGCTCCAGAGGGCACGCAGCTACCAGAGTCCCTGGCCAGATGAACAGGCTAGTCTGGAGGCTGGGAGGACAAAGGAGGGAGGATGCAGGGTTGCGTGGCTCCTGCAGTTCCAATTCAGGGAAGTGGAGGCACAGTGGGTGCGAGTCACTGGCCGGGGTCACTGCACAGCTCTTATGGAGGTCTGGGCGGTGCCAAGCCTAGGAGTTTGAGGTTGCTATGAACTGTGATGTCAAAGCACTCTACCCAGGGCAACAGCCCAAAGCTCCAGTATGCCAAAACTGTCTCACTCTGCCCCTAAGGATTAAGGCTGTAAGGCAGCTCACTCCCCGCCTTTAGGCTGCTCTGTCACTAGTTTACTTTGTCCCACTGGATCCTTGCTCTGGGACCCTGAGGGCAGAGCTTGCTGGAATAGTTCTTTCACAATGGCTTAATTTGCCCAGCTCATTGGCTCATTCTGGGGCCCCAGACAATGCTAAACATTCTCCACACTCCTGCTCAAGCTCTCCCCAAGGCAGCTCAACTGAGTGCCAAGTCCAAGAACACCAAAACAGCTCACAGGTAAGGCCTTTCCAGTTTGCAGTCTCACTACTGCTTGTACTCATGGTTGCCGGCGTGATTAGGTTGATTGAACACACGCATCCACTTGCCAGTTTTCCACTGTTTTTGTCCTCCTCCTGGGGTCCAGAAGTTTTTTGCTGGCTCCCTGTATCCTCAAAGGAATAATCATAGGCAGATCCCACTGGCCAGAGATGCCTGGAGTCTTGTCTCCCCAGACTCGTTGTACCCAGTTACAGGGAAGCTGTTACTCGTCTGCCATCTTTAATCCAATCCCTCCCCTACTAAGTTTACATAATAGTCTCTTTGTTGTCATTTCAACAATGTTCACAGCATTTCACCAGGAGTGGATACCACCTCAGGCATCTCACAAATTCACTTTCTTGGCTTCTCAATAAGAAATATCTCATCCATTCACAATTCAGCCCCATTTTCAGACTTTGTTTCTAATTCTAGTTCTCTTACCCTTTCCATATTATCTGCATTTACTTCATCCTCTGAAGTCAAAGTCTTTCATGGTTGAAAGTTGATGGTTATAATCAACTTCTCCTGAATTCTTGATGTTGCTATTTTACCTCCTCCCACGAATCACGGATATTTTTAATGGCACCTATAATGGCAAATATTTTCCAGGAAAATTTACTTTGCCTGGTTTCATAAGAGAAATCACTATCTTTGATAGCTATACACTTAGGAAATGAATTTATTAAATAATAAGACCTAAAGTCAAAATTACTCCCTGATACATGGGCTTCAGAATAAATGTGGTGTTAGCAGCATAGCTATCAGCTTAGAAAATGAATCTCTTAAATAATAAGTAGTGGCCAGAGATTCTACTAAACACCCTATAACACACAGGACATTCATAGTGGTAGCATGTCCCTCAGAGTGCCTTTGATAACCAGGCACATTGTTAATAAGCAGTACTAATTTGAAAGGAGTCTGTTTTTTTCTGGGCAGAGAATCTCAATGATGGGCTTAAGATATTTAGTAAACCATACTGTGAACAAAATTCTGTCATCGAAGCTTTTTATTGTTCCAGGTATAGAGCACAGGCAGTATAGATTTGGTAAAATTAATAAAGGTACTATAATTACTGAAATGGTAAATGAACATTAGCTTTAAGTTAACATCACCAGCAACACTATGCAAGTCCTAGATGGTAACTTCTTCCAACAGAAAGCTACTTTGTCTACCTTGAAAATCTGTTGTTTAGTGCAGCCACCTTCATTGTCTTAGCTAGATCTTCTCAATAACTTGCTGCATCTTCTACATCAACATTTGCTGCTTCTCTTTTCACTCGTATTTTATGGATATCATTTTTTAAACCCCATGAACCAATCTCTTCTAGCTTCAAACTCTTCCAAAGCTTCCCTCTCTCAGCCTTCATAGAAAGCAAATTGGGGCCTGGCTCTGGATGAGATTTTGGCTTAAGAGGATGTATGCTCTTCTATTCAAACCACTAAATCTTTCTTCACATTAGCAATAAGGCTGTTTCACTTATCGTTCCTGTGTTCACAGGAGTAGTACTTTTAATATTCTTCAAGAACTTTTTCTTTGCACTCATAATTAGGTTAAGTGGCATAAGAGGTAATAATTTTGGTTTTTCTTAGTTTTTAGCATGTCTTTCTCACTGAACTTAATTATTTTGAGCTGTTGCTTTAAAGTTAGAGATGTGTGACTCCATGTTCATTTGAATGTGTGGAGGCCCCTGTAGGGTAGTAATTGGCCTAATTTCAATATGGCTGAGTTTCCAGAGAATATGGAAGCTGGGGGAGGGGGGAGGAGAGTGAAGAAAGAGAAAGAGTAGGGGAGAGTAAGAGAAAGTGAGAGAGAGAGAGAGAGAGAGAGAGAGATGGATGAATGGAAAATGACTAGAAAGTGAAGCAGTCAGAGACCACATGACATTTACTGATTAAGTTTGCCATCTTGTATGACTGTGGTTCATGGCATCCCAAAGGATTACAATAGTAACCACAAAACTCACTAATCAAAGACCACCATAACAGGTATAAAAATAATAAAAAAAATTTGAACTATTGTAAGAATTACCAAACTGTGACACAGACACACAAAATGAGCACAAGATGTTAGAAAAATTAAGCCAATAGTCTTGTTCCAAGCAAGGTTGCCACAAACCTTCAATTTGTAAAAAACAAAACAAAACCAAACTAAAAAGTCCTCAATCTCTATTCTTTCCCATCCCACCATTGCTTCCATTTTTTTCTTTTAGGATTTTCCTAGCCTCACTCTTCTAGATATTTTATATTCTCATCTAAACATTAGAATCAACTCATCCAGTTCCATTAAAAAATTATTGACATTTTGTTAATATTATCTTCTTTTTATATGTTAACCTGGAGGAATTGATATTTTATTATTTGATCTGGAATTGTCAAGAAAATGATATGGTTTACATTAGTTCAAATCCACTTGTGTTGTTTTCAGTAGTGTTTCAACATTTTCCTCATACAGAGGTTGCATATTTAATTTTACAAATTTATCTTCTTCGTTGCCATTGCAATTTCTTTTCAGAGAATATTTGGAAATATCTAGAAACACTTTTATTTTTACCATTGTGTGAACTGTGGGTGCTAGTGGCATCTCTTGAGTAGTGGCCAGAGATGTTACCAACTACCCTATAACACACAGGACAGGCAGAACCCACATGGAATTGTCCAGTCCGAAGTACAAACAGTGTCAAAGTTGACAAACTGTGCTTTAGTAGAATAATAGTGAAAATAGTAAGCATTCTTGCCCTGTTCTGATTCCATGAGAGTGCTTCTTATACTTCTCCATTAGGAAGAAATTCTGACTTCATTGTTGTTATTGGTGTTGACAGTTTTATTATTATTATTTATTTATTCCCTGGAGCATATTGGAATTATCTGAGAATGGGAAGTTTAGTACAATTTCCCAGTGAAACCCTCTATGCCCATATGAATCAAGTGTTATTATCTCTTGGAAGTGTTATCTCTGGGAAGGAGAGTTATAGGGGAACTATTGGGATTCACTTTCAATTTTATGTAAAATTATAAACTTTATTTAAAAATAGTTTTGGGGTATATGTAATTCAATTTTACTTATGTAACCAGTATGATTCATGTATGCACAGAAATATAGATATGTAACCACTGATTCCTGGGTTCTGGGAGAGTTCCCATTGGTAGGATAATACCTAACTACCTTATTCATGTATGCCTAAAATATAACCTAACAAATTCAAGTGTCCCTAGGATCCTTATACATTGAAGGATTTCTCACTTACAGCCATTAACAATAGCCAGAGTTGTTATCCAGCTTGTCTAGAGAAAGTGCAATCTTTTCACAAAGCGTTTCTGAGAATCCTCCAGCTGTCTACTTATATTAATATTGTTCTGAAGATTACACACATTTTTGAAGACAAAATAAGACTAAAATACCAATAGTATATGCCAGATATTATTAATGTAAACTCAACTATAGTAATTCATTAGTAATAAACATTTAAACACTTAGAAATGAGTTTGTGTTAAATTTGCATATTATAATGAATGTTGATAGAAGGAAAACTCTGAGGTATCTGAAATGTCTTCCAAGATGTAAAAAAAAGAAAAAGTGTAATTATGTTCAAAGAAGATTATGTTTTAAAACATTTTTGATTTAATTGTTTTAATTGTTAGGGTAAATTATTTGTGAGAACTACCTATAAAATTGATGAACATTCTATTGAGAAATCAGGCTGAAAATTGACAAACATTCAATTGAGAAATCAGCTTTTGCTCCATTTTTTAAAGCATGGCAAACATTTTACAATCAATAGTTTCAATGATTTTCAGTACTCATGCACTGCAAAAGTTTGTAGAAAATATTGATGTGCAGCAATATTAATGCATAATACATACTATCCGGTTTTATTTCTGGATGTCTTTCTTTGGCAGTTAATATTTGCCTGTATCTTATAATAATGCAATGAAGTGAGACTAGAAAAATCTCCATCTACATTTCATGTATTATTCATATTAATTTAAAAAGCAACTAGCTTTCAAAGGGTTAGCTCCAAGTAACAAAATTTTATGGTCATCTTTAAATTATATTAACATAGCCAGAGGCTAAGGAATTTTGTTGTATTAAACACAAGCTAAAGCAAATTCATCTATGTATGATAAATGCCCCTATTTTCTTAGTAAAAGCCTTTTCTAAATCTCTTATGATACTTTAGAATGCTGACAGAGTTACTATGATTGTCTGACTTAAAAATGGATAAAGAGGTGCCAACGTCCATCTATAATTGTGCTCTGAGCATCCAAAGAAGGAATCAAATTCTAACTCCATAGTAGTTTTAAGTGATCATAAAATATGCAACAAATTCCTGAATTGCAACTATTTAACTTACTTTGGGAAAGACTATTTTGAAAAATGTGTTATATAAAATCAAATTTTAAGGAATTATTCTCACCTTGAATGTAGACTTTGAATTGGTACCATTTAATTTGGTGGAGTCTAATTTTCCTAAAGCAAATAATGGTTTAGTCAACTGGAAGTTCAAATATAGATTTAAAATATACATTTTGCATGTTATTGACACAGAGTTTGTTGACTTATGATGACATGTTTTAGCATAACGTTTTTAGTATAGATTTAAAATATGGCACTAATGTCATTTAGAACTCTTGGTTGCAGATTATATAACCCATCTCAAAGTATAAAGCTTACAGAAAAAAACAAAAACAAAGACCAGGGCTGGTTTCAGAATGGCTTTATTGGGTGCCAAACAAATATTTTTACTATCATTTCTCCTCTCTGTGTTCTCCTTTCTTTATGCTGACCCCATTCTAAGAAAGGTTCTATTTTCATGCTTCCAAGAAGCCTACACTATCATCACATTATCTTGTTCAGATTCTCTAGAAAAATCATGTTTGCATACCCAGTAATTAAAAATAAAATCATCAGATCCCATTCTCTTCTTAGTGAACATAGAGCCACGCGTTTATCTCTGAATCAATCACTCTCACTTGTGGACTGTGATACTTTGATAATTAAGGGTTTGGTCTTGTGCCAACCAGAGAACTAGAAAAAGACTGGCTTCATTTAAAGCACATGGGTGGTGAGTTTCAGGTTGGTGGTTTCTATGAAGTAGAAAGGGGAGAACAAGATGTTGTACAACAAAAACAAAAACAAATCTGCAATGCAGAACAAGTGAATAAAGGAATACGAGAGAGCAGATGAAGTAAAATGGCCTTGTTTAAAGCAAAGTGTAACTCAAATGAAAATCAAAAGAAGGTCCACGGATGATGCCAGCCAAAATGTCATAAATTCACTTCAGGGATAAACAACCAAATTATCACATGATTGCTTGAATTTGTCCTCTGAGATTCTTGTTAGCAATGCTGCAATATTGAACCTTAAAATTTAAACTTTAATATAATTTTTACTTGTCAATTATAAAAATAAAAATAAATCTTTCTGTGATTCCAGCATTAAGGAATATTATTGGTATTAGAGTTGAAGGGCCATAAATTTGAGAAAAATTTATCAAGTTTTAGGCAATTTATTGCTTCAAATTACCAAAAATTTTGCAGCTTAAAATAACAGCCACTTATCACCTCACCTAACTAGTGAGTTGGGAACCCAGGTGCAGCTCCTCTGGGCCCTCTGGCTCAGGGTCCCAATGCAGTAATCAAAATGACTATACAAATGACTATACTATATCAAGTTTTGTCTGGAGGAAGATCCACTTTCAAACTCATGTATGTGAATGTTAGTAGCACTTGAGTCCTGGCTGATTTTTGGCAAGAGGCCAGAGAACTTGGTTGCTTTCCATATGGGCCTCCTCATGGGTAGCTCACAACCTGTCACCAGGAACAAGAGAAAAAAAGGGAGGAGGGAGACTGAAGCCATAGTCATTCTGTAGCCCCATTGGAAATGGCACCCCTTCACTTTAAATTATTTGGAGTTATTTTGAGGTTAAGCAGCTTCTAAATTGCAATAGCCAAGAATAAGCAGGAGCGGGAAGCAAGTTCTCCAAGTAGATTGGTGAACTCGGAGAAATCAAATGGTGTGTGTTGCCCAGTAAAGTCCTCTTTTGTGGCAGCACCTGTAGCTCAGTGGGTAGGGCATCCACCACATACACCGAGGCTGGCAGGTTCAAACCCAGCCCAGGTCTGCTAAACAATGATAACTGCAACAACAATAACAACAAATAGCTGGGCATTGTGGTGTGTGCCTGTAGTCCCTGCTTCTTAGGAGGCTGAGGAAAGAGAATCGCTTTAGCCCATGAGTTTGAGGTTGCTGTGAGCTGTGACACCAGGGTGACAGCTTGAGATTGGCTCAAAAAAAAAAAAAGTCCTCTTTTGTACCTAAGTTGTGGGGTGGAGAAGGGGAGAGAGAGAGAATATGAATTTAAAATAAAGGCAAACACATTTTCTTGATTATATATTATTCTGGCAATTCCAGTGGTTGCTCCTCAGGGCTGAGGGCTGAGGAGAGAAGGTAGAATACTGGATGATGCTTTCTTTTTTATGTATTTGTACTTCATATATATATATATATATATATATTTAATAATATATACGTAATATAACATTTGAGTGTTTATTTGTGTCTTCAGAAAAACTATATGAAAATCTTGGAAACAATATTTAAAGTCCATGAAACTTACACTTTCTTTCTCATACTACAATGTGTGCTAATTTATCATTGGTAGCTCTGCTGTTATTTTTTACAAACAATCCATCTCTCATTGTTCCTGAATGGTTTGATAGCATCATGCCAGCTCTGGGGGAGAGGGCTTATTTCCCCATAATCTCCTTAATGTTGAGATTTACCAGTATTTTTAAAAACACTTTTAGCTTTGTGAGGAAATTAGAAACTGCTGCATTGGTGTTGAGAAGATTAGGCAGTAATGGCCATAACACCTTTGCTGAGGGTGGAGATGGAGAGGGAAGTTAAATAAATAACACTGGAATTGCCTTGACATAGAATAAATGGGAAAACGGATTTCATCTCTGTATTTAATAAGAACTTTTAGGGTTCTTTATTACTTCTTACGTTTTCCCCCCAGAAATACTTAAAAACATTTCCTATGACCTCAGTACTCAACAGCATGCCACAGAAATAACACAATATGGAGGCTTCAATTTAGAAATAGCATCATTGACCAACACAGGCTACATTTGGGGAACATATATAATCTAGACAAGAATTTGGAAATAACAAGAAGCATCACATTAGTGTAGATGGCTGGAACCAGCACAATGTGAGAGCTCAGAGAACTATTCCTGACCATATCTTTTTAGTTTTGCCTATTGAGGACTGTCACCTTTAGCAAGAGTAATTAATAACAATTAAGTCATTAATTAATTATGCCATAATTATGCTTCTCTATATGCATACAATAACAACATGCTATATTTCTCCTTATGTTTCTGTATTTAATACCTACAACAAACTTTTCCATCCCTGTGTAAAGAAAGTGAAACTCAGAATATTTAAAATTGCTTAAGGTTGCACAAGTAGAAAATTGGAATTTGGAGTAATAACTTTCTTTCTTACTTTGTATGTTCTTCATTATTGCAAGCAATACAACATAATAATAAGAACACAATAAGCTCTGGACCCATAATATAGAACTCTAAATCCTTATTTTAATATACATTAGCTTTACAAATCTAGGCAACATACTTAACTCTATGTTTTGGTTTTCTCATCTATACTAAAGACAAAACAAGACAATACTTACAAAGCATCCAGAATACTACTTGAAACATACTAAGTACATAATATAATGTAAGCTTAGGATACTATGCTAAAGGCATTTATTTTCTCATTTGAAAATTATGAAAGCATGTCAAAGTAGGTGCAACTATTATTACCATTTTAGAGACAGGAAAACAGAAAGTTAGATCACTCAATCATGTATCCATCCCTATATTATACCACATGCAAATGGATTAGCGAGTATTCGAACCCAGAAAGTCTGATTCAGAAGCCTCCCTGCTAAACCCCTGAACTCCGTCTACCTGAACACAAAATCCTTGACCTTTTCACCACTTTATATTGCCAAATATTGGCATGCTGCCATTACTTGACCAATAATTCTATTCCTTATGTTATTTAATCTTCAGGAGATTTCATTAACTCTTATTTTTCTCCCCATCTTGTAGATAAAGAACTGAGAATCATTTAAATGAAATGCTCCCCAGCTAGCTTAGTTCGACAGTTGCAGAACCCAAGTCTCTTACAGAATGACACCTCTAGTCTCACACCTTCATGTTCAAGCGTCTGCTAAGGTTTCTCCTATCTCCTAACATGAAAACTTCTGCTTTATTCAAGAAGAATTAGCCTGAGTGGGGAAAAGATGGTAAGAGATGAATACAGACTGGCATGAAAAACTAGGCAGGTGTGTGACTAAACTCAGGATCTAAATTTTCTCTTTCACACGTGCCCTGGGATTTATACATGGTACTTTAATTGATTTTCATGCCAAATGACTCTTACAATTGATAATATAGAAAAAGTGTTAGAGAAGCCAGAGATAACATATAATTAAATATCATGTTTAAAAGAAAGAAGAATATACCATCACTCAGGATGTAGCAAAATTAATATTTTACCTTACAATTTTTTTTTTATTAGAATCAATGGAGATAACTCTTATTTAGGGAAATGTTAGTATGGATGAATATTGTTCAGGTGTCCCTTAGAGCCCACAGAAAATAAGGATAAGGACCTTGTCAGTATCATTTACCCCCCAAATGTTGGTGACACATGGTAGGCAGTCAAGCAATTATGAAATTAGTTCCTTAATAAGTTAATATGCAAATGTACAGGACTTCACTGATTGTCCTAGGGTTGATGAAGAATTCCAAATATGTTCCATCCTTATTGCTGTTAAATTGGGAGATTATAATTTGCTTTAACTAATAGAGTATATATTCTGTGATAAAATATAACCATGTAAATAATTCTTAAATATCTATATTTATTATTTTATTATTATTATTTTTTTTTGTAGAGACAGAGTCTCACTTTATTGTCCTTGGTAGAGTGCCGTGGTGTCACACAGATCATAGCAACCTCCAACTCCTGGGTCTGGGTGATTCTCTTGCCTCAGCCTCCCAAGTAGCTGGGACTACAGGTGCCTGCCACAACACCTGGCTATTTGTTGCACTTTGGCTGGGGCCGGGTTTGAACCCGCCATGCTCAGTATATGGGGTCGGTGCCCTGCGTACTGAACCACAAGAGCCACCCATATATTTATTATTTTCATTACTTTCTAATTATAAAATTTTAATTAAAACTCTTAAGCTCTCTGTTTCTTAGTTTTCTCCTTCATAAATACTAAATATTGTGTATATTAAATATTATATGCTATAAATTGAAGATATGATAGTACCTACTTCTTAAAGTGGTTCTGAGGATTAGACACAGGGAGAAGCCTTTAGAACATTGCCTGGCAGAAAAAAAGCTTTAAATTCATGCTAATTACATTATAATAATCAGTATAAATTAAAAAATAAATTACTATATCAATTAAAAGTAAAATTTAACATGCCAAAATTGAAAGCAAATACTCATTTATCTGAAAATATTAGGGTCCAGATATGGATTTGGTAGCCATGGATATTATTTTGTCTTATTCTTTGTCCCACGTGAGTTCTCAACTATATTTTTCTCAAAGAGAGGCAGTCATCCCCTGCCATCCACTGGAGACTGGTTCTAAGATCCTTTCTAATACCAGAATCTGTGAATGCTCAAACTCCTTATCTAAAATAGCCTGGTAGTTACCTATAATCTATAAACATCCTCCCACATACTTTAAGTCTCCCTAGATTATTTGTAATACCTGGTATGTACAAAGTAAGTACTATGTAAATTATTATTATGCTATATTACTTTATTTGCCTTCTTTTTATCATTGTATATGAATTCATGTTTGTGGAAACTGTGGATATGGAGGGCCAAATATATACACTTTTACTACATTTCCTAGACCATTGACAATGGTACATTGTAAGTAAATATTCAGTACATATTTCCTGTTTATCCCCTTGACCAGAATACAAATCTAAAGGTAAGTGACTAAAGATACAATATTTTTAATATCCTAATTTGTGGCTAGCACAGTATTTGCCTAAGGGTAGGTTCTCAACATATTCTGGTTTGATTTCTTAAACAACCACCCTACTCAGACTATTGATTTAGCATATGAGAAGATAAAAGGCACCTAAAAACATGTTTACATTAGATAAGCAAAATAATCTAGTTCATAATGAAACTCTACTAAATGTCGGTAGCCACACTGAGAATTATAAACGTATTCTATGTTAGGCTCAATGATATCTTTAGTATTTAGAAAGGAAAGAAAAACTATTAGAGCTAAGGATGGAGATGGATACCATCCAGCCTCTGACAGATGAAAGGTACAGAGGCACACATCTTACTTCAACCTAGTTTAGAGTCAGTAACAGAAGAATTCTCAGTCTGTGCTAAGAAGAGCCAATGTTAGTAAACCAAAAGCCTGTGAAAATACAGACTTTGAAACATGAAAACAATTAATAACTTGAAGTTCATTTGGAAGAAGAAGTGGTGAAGAATACCTAGGCTAGATTCTAAGAGATTTTCGCCAAAGAAAAATTGTATTTTTCTAAAGTAGTAGAAACTCATACATGTTTAATTCCAGCAAGTTCTGAACTTAATAGCTTGTGAGATCTTACGTATTTTGCCGTTCATTAATATAATGCATATCAAAGTTTCAGAAATGAAGAATTTTTTTTCTGTGTGTGTGTGTGTGTTTGTGTATACACTTTCTTCCAAGTCCATTATGGACCCATATGTTGTTCAACTACCCATGAGTTGTTTCTGCTTTGTACCAATGTAACACTCCTTGTAATTCCCAAATTAACCAGTACAGCCAGTTAAATGAAAAAAGTCTAAGAATCATGAATTTGATATCAAAAAAATATCAAATTGTTATAATTTTTTCAAAAAAATGCTTAAGTTAAAAAATCTAAGTTACTGTACTCATCTCATCTTGGACACGTAAGTAGCATATTTTGTGGATCAACATTAGTTTGTGGACCATACTTTTAGTAACATTGTAGTGTATGACCTCTAAGCTATAACCTAAAGAAGGAGAGTTATGAGATAAAAAATGAAATAGAGAAAGCAAAAAATATTTGTAGGCAAATATTCACAAAGGTAACTGTAGATTTTCTATACTATCATAGAAAATCTTGAGAGTAAGCAGAAAAAGTTTTAGTCACTGAGGAAAGAGAAACTTAAAAGCAACAACAACAAAAGTTAATGTTTAGGATTTAAGATAAGGAAACTATGCCATTAAAAGGTAAAAGCATCCCATCTACTTTTGTACAGACATATTTTAGGGATTTATTCTGTGGATAACATTCTTTGATCAATTGCTAGGAGAACTATAAAGAAGGATGATATTCAGTGGTGGTCCTCAGGAGGTTAAAATAATAATGAAAAAATGATAACACAAGATATAAACACTTATATGAAATTAATCAAAAATATAAGAAATTATTTAATTCTAAATGGTATTCAAGATCACTACCTGCTTGGAACAACTAAATATTTCAGACAGAATTGAAAGAAGGAGAAGCAATCTTTGTAAAGTGATTGGCAGAATTGGAAGATTACACCAATAATCACAGTCATTATTTATTGAGACCTTATCATATCTCAGCATTATTTTAAATGCCTTAAAAGCCTAGTATTATTTGATTATTACAATACTATTGGGAGGTATGTGTTATTAGCCTCATTTTATATTGATGTTTAAAGAAATTAAGTAATGTATTCAAGGTCTATGCAATTTCTGCACAGACAGAAATTGAACAATATTTCATTCAAGTCTACCTTAAATACCACTGTGAAATAATTGCTGATATAATGTATCATTTAGAGAGGTTACCTCTAAGCTATTATCATTACTTATTAGTTATCATTTTCTAGACTGCCTTATAATATGTATGATGGTATGCAAATTTTAGTTATTGCTATCTTTATGACTATAAAAATTGCACAGAAATAAAAATACAAATTATTACTGAAAATAGAAAGAATTAAGTTCTTGTAGCATTTTAATTACATGTGCTTGAACATGAAAATAATAAAAAAAAAAAGTAACATCCTATACATTCATATTAGAGAGTGGGCCAAAATAGCAGATTGGAAGCAGTTGATGAAAGTACTGTCACAGAGAGTGTTGAAAGACAAATAGATGCTCAACTTCAAATGGATCATTGTGAAAGGAGCCTCAGGATTCAACAGAGAGCACTGAAGGGAAGAGAGAGAGAGAGAGAATTAGGTTGATCATCCCAGCAGGAACCGGGAAAGGCACCTGCTTATGGGGAAGGGACAGGCAAGAGCTGGCCAGTGCTTCACACTGCCCCTGCTGACTTTGCAATCTGAGCTACTAAATGACTCTCCACCTCTACAGGCTTCCAAACTGACAGGAAAGTGGCCTGGAAACTGCAGAGGTTCTGCTCTGGGGAGGAAGCCCAGAAAGGCCAGTAGCTTTCTAGAACCTGCTTCCAGCAGCTGGCACCATTCAGAGAGCCCAGACAGAGAACTGAGTTTGTTCAGGGGCCAGGTTCACTGCTGCCACCTTCTTGTGCTACTGCCAGATCAAGGAAGAGGAGGAAAGCCAGGCACTCTTATATGTCCCAGAGTCAAATGTTGGCATGCCACCACTGCTGTTGGTGCCAGGAAGCTCCAGTGGGAGAAAACACATGAGGTTGCCAGCCCTGCTGATGCTACTCAGCAGACTCCACTCTCCTGCCTCAGCTTCTACTGCTGAAAGGACTAGTTGAATAAGGGCCCCAGCCCCAGCTGATGCCACCCGATGAGTCCCACCCCGCCTTCTGTGGCTCCTGCTGTCATCCCATGCCAGCAATCTTCACAGCCTCCTGCCTCTGCTGCAACCACAGAGAAGGACCCACCCACAACCTTCCAAGCTTTCATCAGTAGCCTGGGTACTAGCCTGCCCTTCTGCATGAACATCTCCTGTCACCTGTGTGGTCTGTGACAAATACAGGAGAAGTGGGAGCTGCCACAGAGCAGCAAAGCTGCCACCTACAGTGTATCTGCCTTTGCTGTGCCTTAACATTCTTTCAGAACAAGACTCAAGCGCACAATCCAGGGGCCTGGGACCTGATGTTGCGTGACCGGAGATGCAAACAAACAGCAGCTTTGCCGTGGGTGTAAACTCACTCCTGTGTTTATTAAGTCAAGAAACAGACTATACACCGTGAGATGGCATATAGCAAAGTTCTTTATTCCAAGTTTAGGTTTTGTACCTTTTCAGTCATGTACGCACTTAATCCCTTATCTATTAGTTTCATCTTTATCTTACTTTCTTTTTTACATATCAATACAATCACTTTTGTAGTAAATCTTTTTCTAGACAGTGACTAATTTTCGAGCAGGGCACAAAGACGAAAGTAGCTACAGGAGAACAAAGTTAATAGAAGAATATCTTCAAGCATTCACTCAGTTTACTCAGTATGAAGTAATGACTATGTCCTTCCTTCAGGGCAGAATATCTATAGACCTTTGACAATATGTTGTTAACATATGGCCCGTATCTCTGAGGAAGGGCAGCATGCCCTTGGATCTCAGGCTTCACGGGGTGTACTGCTTCAGAGACAAGGCTTAAGGAATCATACAATTCCAAAAAAGCCTAGCTCTGTGAGTAACCCAGGGGGGTCCAGATTTCTTAAGCCTCTGGAAGAAAAGCAAGTCATTTTAAACTCACACTGAATTTACTTTGTGTGCTTGATGTAGGATATGTTTATTTTTAAATA
>CAUYPK010037866.1:0-25298 GCA_963574355.1 Loris lydekkerianus | reverse complement strand
AAGTGGCTAAGATTGTGGAAGTGTGTGGTATTAATCTTTAAATGACCTGTAAAAATGCCTTTTCAGAAATTTGTTCAAAAGGCTAGTAAGTGGGACCCTTGAGAATGGTACTGTATTAATAAAGATTATAAAAATAAAATTATTTTCCTGTTTAAAAAAAAAAACAAAACTGTAAGATAATTACAAGTGATCCACCAACTTCTTTCCTGTCCAAAATAAATAAAAGCTAAGGGAATATACGAGTGGCAGAAAAATTGGGACAGGGCTAAATAAGTTGCTACTTTGAGATGTCTATGTACATTCAACTCACTCTGCTATAGTTTCTACTCTATAGAATGATCAATATATTTTGAAAGGCTGAAAGAGATTGTATTAATGTATAATTATTTATTGCATATGTAGCTTGTTAACAAAATATTGTTAATAATTTAATAAATTTTTACTATTCATAATAGAGATAAGGAGAAAAAGGACTGAAGGCATTTCCTAGATTGGATTTATTTTTAAAATAGTAATTTCTAAAATACAGTGGAACCTCTGTAAGTTGACCACCCAAGTTGACCAAACTGATCAACATACAGAGGTGGTCAACATAAGGAACTAGACCTATTATACATGTATTTTATTTTCTTGTACAGCTTTTATTAGAGAATATCATACATAATCAAAACAGTGAAATCATTCATACAGTGTCAGACACAGTCAGTACATTTAATCAGCACATTTACTGTTTTCTCATGGCTTCACCATTCCTTCTGAAAAAAGAGTCCATCTTCGCATATTTCTTATTCTTATTACAAATGTAATTGGAGAAAGCACTTTCGATGCTGGCTATACCACTCAGCATTCTTAGCATTTTTCCATAGCAGGTACCTTCGACTGCATTGTCAGATGCCTGACATCCTCTTCTTTTGGCGTGTCTGCAAACTCTGTGTCATCCCCACTTGCTTCTTCTACTTTGTTAGCTGCTTCCTGCACTTATATGCTGGTCTGTACTTCGGTCAATATCACTTGGAAAATTGCTTCCTGACCAGGTTCATTGTAGCTTGCCACCTCAATAAAATCTTTATTTTCAATAAAATCTTCAAAATCTACTCCATGGAATTCTGCCATAGGAGATGGACTATCTAATGAGACCAAAACATTGTGCTCCTGAGTTGTGACAAATCCAGCTTTCTTGAAACACTTTTGTATCATTTCTGGCTGAATTTCATTCCAAGCAGACTGGATCCATAAGATATGTGGAGTGTTAACTGATGCAGCAGATGAAGTTGCTTCCACAGGCAGCCACTGGTTTGTGTTTAGTAACCACCCATTGCGGGAGCTGGGCCCACTAGTGCATTTTTTTTTTTTTTTTTGAGATGGAGTCTTACTATGTTGCCCTCGGTAGAGTGCTGTAGTGTCCCAGCTCACAGCAACCTCAAACTCAGCTTCAAGAGATTTTTTTTCCTCAGCCTTCTAAGTAGCTGGTATACAGGTGCCTGCCACAATGCCTGGCTATTGTTTTTGTTGTTGTTTAGCAGGCCCAGACTGGGTTTGAACCTGCCAGCCCTGGTGCGTGGGGCAGGCACCCTAACCACTGAGCTATGGGAGCCGAGCTACTGTAGTGCATTTTGGATGTTTTGATGGTCAAGAGGTTGGATTTGGAGGCAGAAACTTAAGTGTCATGTTTGTGAGATAATTCACTTGCGGGTGGCCAGGAGAGTTGTCTACTGTCATTTCTTGGTTAATATACTCTTTGCCCACTCTGCCAATAGGGCACCAATAATCCATGCACATTTGTTTGATCTCCAGATAATCAGGAGCTCTTCGGCTTTCAGGTTCTTAAATGTCTGTGGCTTTGCCCATTTGTTAATCACCAAGGGCTTTATTTAGTTTCTCTCTGGTTGAGCTAGAGCAAAGCAGAACAGGAAAGTTTTCTGGTGAACTTCACTGGATTCACCACACAAGACTTTCTGGGAGATCTCATGTCACAGTTTATATGTTTTGAGCCAACCACTTGATGCTTGGAAATCTGCCATCCCATATTCCTTTGGGAATTTTTTATCAACTTCTTGGATCCTTGGCTTGGAGATTTGGGCAATATCTACCCCCATTTGTTTGAACAGCTTAATGGGGCTTCATTGACTTCATTGAGGGCAGTTTTCCTTTTTTTCTGGTGTAGGGCTCCACTTTCCTTGCCATATCTCTCCAGATACTCAGGTTTATGTTTTTGAATATTGCTAACTGTGGTCTTGGTAACACCAAGATGTTCTGCTATCTTTGGCTGCTGCTTTCCAGAAAATGTAGATCAACCTTTTCTTCCAGTGTCAGCTCTTTGAATTCTTTCCTTTGGACTATCATGTCTCGATTAATTGTAAAGTTTTTAAGTAATTGTAGGATGTACCTACAATTCAGACCAGTCCTTTATGCTGAAAAATTCTGCAACACTTGATAAACAATAGGACATTAGGCCTAATCCAACATGTGATAATAAAACTAGAAAAAAGAACTTACACTAAAGAAAAAAAACAATATAACTAAGCTCATACAGTTTACCCCTTGGTGTAAAGTGTACTCTCAACTGGTCAAGTTATAGAGGCTAAATTAATATTGTGTGTCACAGTCCAAGTGGTTAAGATATAACTTACAGACGTGGTCAATATATAGAGATGAGTCTTCCACTATGTACATGTGGTACAGGTGTGGTCTGTGAAAATTAGGTCAACTTAAGGAAGTGGTTAATGTAGGGAGGTAGTCAACTATGCAGGTTCTGCTGTATCAGTTTAAGACAGCCTATTAACAGAAATTTCAACATAAAAATTCTATACCACATTTAGGGTGAGGAAATATTTTTATGAAAGTTGGAAGCAGCAATGGGGAACATACTTTGGTAAAGTCTGCATAAGATCATAGGCTTGTGTCTATGTCTGTTCCTTCCAACTGCAAGGCATTGAGAATAGAGAAAACTGAAAAGGGAGGAAATAGAGTTGGAAGTGGGCAAGAGAAGTGAACAAATGGATGTTGGCAAAGGATCTTTTTTTCTTTTTAATTTACTTGTTATTTATTTATTTATTTATTTATTTTTTAGAGACAGGAGCTTCTTTATTTCCCAGGCTGGAGTGCAGTGGTATGATCAGAGCTCACTGCAACCCTGAATTTTGTGGCTGAAGGAATTCTATTGTGTCAGACTGTCCAATTGCTGGGACTACACATACGTACCACTATGCCCCCACTAAGTTTTAAATTTTTTTTTTTTTAGACAGAGTCTTACTATGTCGCCCTTGGTAGAGTGCTGTGGCATCACAGCTCACAGCAACCTCCAACTCTTGGTCTTAAGTGATTCTCTTGCCTTAGCCTCCCAAGTAGCTGGGACTATAGGTGCCTGCTACAGTGCCCTGCTATTTTTTGATTGTAGTTGTCATTGTTTGGCAGGCCTGGGCTGGATTCGAACTTGCCGGCTCTGGTGTATGTGGTTGGTGCCCTTAGCTGCTGAACTACAGGCGCTAAGCCAAGTCTTAAAAATTTTTTGTAGAGGCAGAGTTTTGTTGTGTTGCCCAGGTTGGCCTTGAACTTCTGGCCTCAGGTAAGCCTGCCTCCTCCTCTCAAGTGGCTGGGATTATAGGTGACATGGCTGTCGGGCAAAGGATTTTGCAGAAAGTTCAGAGGAGAAGGAAGAAGACAAAAACAAAATGGAAAGAGTCATACTCTTTGCAGATATTGATTGTCTTTGTAAGGCAAAATTTAAAAAAGAGGTGGGGGTTAACTAGGCAAAATGAAAGAAAAAAATGGAATTCATGTTTGATTTTTCTTTTTTCCCTGAAATACCATGTGAAGTATTTTCTTGAAGTCTTTATTTATTGAGGTCAGAAAACTCTTGCCCCTTAAAG
Source organism: Loris lydekkerianus (assembly GCA_963574355.1). NCBI lineage: Eukaryota > Metazoa > Chordata > Mammalia > Primates > Lorisidae > Loris > Loris lydekkerianus. The sequence goes on along the minus strand of CAUYPK010037866.1, from coordinate 21,429 downwards.
GAATTTCTAAATATTTTTTATCATTGTTCTTGATGCTTTTTTCCCTATTGGACCACTTGATTCTTAAAGGGCAGACCCCTTGTGTTGCTTATCTTTTTTCCCAGCTGTATTAGTTTCCAATGGCTGTTGTAATAAAGTACCACAAACTGGGTGGCTTAATGAACAGAAATTGACTGCTTCACAGTTTTGGAGGCCAAAAAGGCAGATAAAGGCATTGGCAGGTCTGGTTCCTTCCGAGGGCTTTGAGACTGCTGTGTGCTGTAATCTTACCTGTGAAAAGCCACTGCAGTTCAGCTGGGTAGCATAGATAGGCAGACCTCATCTCTAAAATAATTTTTTTTTAATTACATATACACCCACACAATTTAAAACTTATAAAAACTGGGGAAAATATTTGTAACTCATAACACAAAGGCCAGTTTTTCTAATACAGAACCATTAAGAGATGGGTGTAGTGGCTCATGCCTGTAATACTGCCACTCTGGGAGGCCAAGGCGAGAGGATCGCTTGAACTCAGGAGTGTGAGACCCCTTCTTTACTAAAAATAGAAATATTAGCCATGCATGGTGGGACATATCTATAGTCCCAGTTACTCGGGAGGCTGAGGTAGGTGGATTGCTTGAGCCCAGGAGTTTGACTTTGCTGCAGTGGCACAGTACCCAGGTGACAGAGTCAGACTCTGTCTCAAAAAAAAAAAAAAAAAAAAAAAATCAAGAAGTTAATCTAGGGGAAAATAGATAACTATTATAAAATAAAGAGTATGAGATCATGATCCTTGGTATAAAATTCTTCAGGAAAATAAAAAGGAAAAAATAATTATGAATGAACTGTTTACAGAAAAAAGCAAATTAAAACAATTTTCCAACATAGGAGAGGATGCTAAGACTCACCTGTAATAGGAGAAATGCACATTCAAACTGCATTGAGAGATCATTCTTCTCTGATCATATCATAAAAATCTAAGTAGATATCTTTCCATTTGTTTGTATCTTCCTTTATGTCCTGAAGTCTTCTAATAGTTTTCTTCATTTAGATTTTACGTATCTTTTAAGTTTCTTTTAGATATTTTATCTTTCTTTGCGACTGTTATAACTAATTTTTTAATGGTATTTTGTGACTTGCTTTTATTGGAGTTTCTTATTATTGTTGGTAGTTTTTCAGTTGGCGTTTGAGTTTTCCATGAATTCACTTAATAATTTGTAAATATTAATAACTTCTTTTTTGACTTATTTTTTAAGATACATAATGAAAAAGAATGATAATATCTTTTGCAAGCAAGTGTACAGCTTGCTGTAGTTTCACTAGCTATTAAATATGGATTATTAGGTTATGCTGAATAGCTCTTTTTTCCTTTGATAATTATTGTAATTCTAGATGTTCATGGCACAAAGTTAAGTTTTGTAAATGTTGATTATTTCATGTTTTTGTGCCTTTGTAAGTGCTGCTTTTTTCAGACATCGTCTTGTCAGTGAATTTACCTTTCCTGATCAGTACATGGAACATTCATTCTTTTTATGCCACCATTGTGCCATAACATATCTCTAGTGTGATATTTTTTTTTCATTACTATTGCCATTTAAACCATGCTTTTCCTATGGAAAGGGTTTTTTTTTTAATTTTCTTTGTTTCCTCATGATTTTTTTTATCAGAGGGGTTCTGTATTCATGGATCCATTTAACTTCCATGCCGAAATTTTCTCTTCTATAAAACATCAGTTAAAAATATCCTTTTACTCTCATGATATGGTGAAATGTGCTTTGAAACTTTTAAAATACCATACAATGTACAATAAGATATAGAGCAATTGTGTGTATATGTATTTAGTTTAACGATATAGCTGCAAATAAGAATACAAGCAAACTTTTTATTAGGTATGTATTCCTTTTCTTATCAATATCAGCAAGTTTGCTGTTGATTTCTGGTTTTGTCAAGGTGGATAGCCCTGTTCCTTCTATGTCTTCTGCTTGTAAAAGTGGCTAAAATAAAAAATCATGATAACATCAAATACTGGTGATGTTGTAGAGTTGTAGCCACTCTGGAAAATGGTTCACCAGTTTCTTACAACACTAGACATGGAATTATGCAACCCAGCAGTTCCATCTTTTGGTATTTATCCCAGCAAATGAAAATCAAATTCATATAAAATCCTAACATGGATATCATAAGAAGCTTTATTTATAGTAGCCCCAATTTATAAGCAACACAGATATTCTTCAGTGGGTGAATGATTAAATAAATGATTGTCCATGGACTATTACTCAGTAATAAAAAGAAAGTAATTGGTTTTTTCGTTTGTTTTTTATTATTTGGGATTCATTGAGGGTGCAAAGAAAGGTTATACTAATTGCAGTTGTTAGGTAAAGTCCCTTTTGTAATTGTGTTCCACCCCCAAGAGGTGTGCTATACACCATGATCTCCCCGTTCCCCACTCTCCTCCTCTATCTCCAAGCCCTCATTCTCCCATCACTTGTATTAGATCATCTACTGCCTTCATATTAGAATTGAGTACATTGGATTCTTGCTTCTCCATTCTCGTGATGCTTTACTAAGAAGAATATGTTCCGCTTCCATCCAGGTTAATACAAAAGATGTAAAGACTCCATATTTTTAATGGCTGAATAGTATTCCATGGTGTACATATACCACAGCTTGTTTAATATTCCTGGATTGGTGGGCATTTAGGTTGTTTGTTAATTGAGCTGTGATAAACAGTCTAGTGCAAATGTCCTTATGATAAAAGGATTTTTTTTTCCTTCTGGGTAGATGCCTAGTAATGGGATTGCAGGATTAAATGGGATATCTAATTTGAGTTCTTTGAGGATTCTCCATACTTCCTTCCAAAAGGGTTGTATTATTTTGCAGTCCCACCAGCTGTGTAAAAGTGATCCCTTCTCTCTATATCCACGCCAGCATCTGCAGCTTTGAAACTTTGTGATATGGATCATTCTCTGAGATGTTATCTCAGGGTGGTTTTGATTTGCATTTCTTTGATGATTAGGGATGGTGAGCATTTTTTCAAATGTTTGTTAGACTTTCATCTGTCTTTGTCAGAGAAGGTTCTGTTCATATCTCTTGCCTAGAGGTAATTGGGGTTGTTTACTCTTTTTCTGTTGATTAATTTGAGTTCTAAGAGATTTTAGTTATCAACCCTTTGTCAGATTGACACCCTGCAAATATCTTTTCCCATTCTGAAGGTTGTCTTTTTGCTTTACTTGTTGTGTCCTTAGCTGTGCAGAAGCTTTTCAGCTTAATTAAGTCCCATTTGTTAATTTTTGTTGTTGCATGGCCACTGAAGTCTTGGTCATAAAATCTTTCCCCAGTCTAACATCATCAAGAGTTTTCCCCACACTTTCTTCTAAGATTTTCATCATTTCTTTGGTGTTAATTTAAGTCTCTTATCCATTGAGTCAATTTTTGTAAGGGGTGAAATGTGTGGGTCGCGTTTCATTCTTTTACATGTGGTTATCCAGTTCTCCCAGCACCATTTGTTGGATAGGGATTTCCCCACTGTATGCTTTTGTTAGGTTTATCAAAGATCAGATGGCAAGTAGAGACTGGTTTCAACTCTTGGTTTTCTATTCTGTTCCATATGTCTGTGTCTCTGTTTTTGTGCCAATACTATGCTGTTTTGATCACTATGGCCTTCTAGTACAGCTTGAAGTCTGGTAGGGTGATGCCTCCGACTTTGTTTTTATTACTAAGAATAGCCTTAGCTATGTGGGGTTTTTCTGGTTCCATACAAAATGAAGTACTATTTTTTCCAGTTCTTCAAAATATGATGTTGGTATTTTAATGGGGATTGCATTGAATCTGTAGATTGATTTGGGTAGAATAGACATTTGATAATGTTGATTCTTCGCAGCCAAGAGCATGGTATATTCTTCCATTTGTTAGGGTCTTCTTTACTTTCTATTCTTAGGGTTTCATAATTCTCTTTGAAAATATCTTTGTTAGGTATATTTCTAAATGTTTCATTTTCTTTGAAGTTACTGTGAAGGGAATTATGTCCTTGATTTGCTTCTTTGTATATTGGTATATACAAAGGCTACTGATTTGTGGACATTGATTTTATACCCTAAGACATTACTGTATTTTCTGATGACTTCCAGGAGTTTTGTGGTTGAGTCTCTGGCGTTTTCTAAGTATAAGATCATATCATCAGCAAACAGGGAGAGTTGGACCTCTCCTGCCCCCATTTGGATGCCCTTTATATCTGTCTCATTCCTGATTGCATTGGCTAGAACTTCCAGAACTCTGTTGAATAATAGTGGCAATAGCGGACATTCTTGCCTGGTTCCAGTTCTAAGTAGAAAAAGCTTTCATTTTTACACCATTCATTGTGATGTTAGCTGTGGGTTTGTCATAGGTGGTTCGATCAGGTTAAGAAATGTGCCACCTATGCCTATATTTTGGTGTTCTTTTTAGAAAAGGCTGAATTTTGTCAAATGCTTTTTCTGCATCTATTTTGAGTATCATATGGTCTTTGTTTTTGCTTCTGTTGATATGGTATATTACATTTATGGATTTGTGTGTGTTAAACCAACCTTGCATCCCTTGGATAAAACCTATTGATCGCCATGTATAATTTTTTTAGTCAGTAGCTTCAATCTGTTAGCTAAGATTTTGTTGAGTATTTTTGCATTGCTATTTCTTAGTGAAATTGGTGTGTAGTTCTCCATTTTGGGTCCTTTTCTGGTTTTGGAATTACGGTAATGTTTGTTTCATAGAACATGTTGGGGAAGGTTTCTTCTCAATGTTTTGGAATAGGTTCTACAGTATGGGTACAAGCTCATCTTTGAAGGTATGATAGAATTCTGATTCAGAAGCCATCTGGTCCCGGGTCTTTTTTTTGTTGGAAGATTTTTTATTGTTTCTGAAATCTCAGTGCTTGATATTGATGTGTTTAAGAGTTCTGTTTCTTCCTGGTTAAGTCTAGGAAGATGGTGTGATTCTAGACATGGGTCCATTTCCTCCACATTGTCAAATTTCTGAGCGTAAAGTTTTTGGTAGTACTCAGAAATAATCTCTTACATCTCTGTGGTATGAGTTTTCATTTCTGATTGAGGTTATTAGAGATTTTACTTTTCTATTTTTGGTTAATCTGTCCAATGCTTTATCTATTTTATTTATCTTTTTAAAGAACCAACTTTTTGTTTCATTAATTTTTGGAATGATTTTTTTTTCAATTTCATTCATTTCTGATTTAATTTTGGTTATTTATTTTCTTCTGCTAGATCTGGGATTGGATTGCTCTTCCTTTTCTATTATTTTAAGATGACTCATTAAGTTATTGATGTACTGTCTTTCTGTGTTTTGGATGTAGGCATCTAATGTGATAAGTTCCCTCTTAGGACTGCTTTTGTAGTGTCCACAGGTTTTGGTAGCTTGTGTCTTCATTGTTGTTATGTTCAAGGCAGTTAATGATTTCCTTCTTTATTTCTCCCTTGACTGAACCGTCATTCAGCGTAAGTTTGTTTAATTTCCATGCATTTGTGTGTGGATGACGATTTTTGTTGGTGTTGAGTTCTACCTTTAATGCCTTGTGGTCTGAGAAGATACAAAATAAAATTTCAGTTCTTTTGATTTTGTTGAGGTTTGATTTGTCCTAGGATCTAATGTATTTTGGAGAATGTTCCATGGGCCGATGAGAAGAATGTATATTCTTTAGCTTTGGGATGGAATGTTCTATATATGTCTATCAAGCATAGTTGTTCTAGGGTCACAAATAAGTTTCTTGTTTATTTGTTTAGTTTCTATTTAGAGGATCCATACAGCTCTGTAAGAGGAGTGTTAAAGTCTCCTGCTATTATGGTGTTATGGGATATCATATTACTCAGACTAATTAAGGTCTATTTCATGAATCTTGGAGCACTTAAGTTGGGTGCATAATTTAGAATTGAAATGTCGTCTTGTTATATTGCTCCCTTGATCAATATGAAGTATCCATCTTTGTCTTTTTTGACGTTTGTTGCTTTAAATCCACTCATATAAAGTGGATTTATCTAAAAATAAGATTGCAACCCCTCTTTTCTTCTGATTTCCATTTGCCTAAAAAAAATGTCTTCCATCCCTAAACCGAGTTTTAATTTGTCCTTCAAGGCTAGGTGTCTTTCCTGCAGATAGCAAATGGATGGCTTGTGGTTTTTTTATCCAGTCAGCCAGGCTATGCCTCTTCAGTGTGGAATTCAAACCATTAACATTTATTGAGATAATTGATAAGCATGATAGAGTTCCATTCATCTTATTTTGTGAAATTCCAGTGCTTAGTTTTATCTTCTGCATCATTAGCTGGGTTTTATTCTTTAGTTTCTAGGTGTTTAGTTTGCTAGTGGTCTATTGTGATGGTCAGTGTGTAGAACAGGCTGAAGTATTTCCTGTAGAGCTGGTCTTGTGGCAAACTTCCTCAGTGTTTGCATATCAGTAAAAGATCTGATTTCTCCATCAATTTTGAAGCTTAGCTTTGCAGGATATAGAATTCTGGGCTGAAAATTGTTTTATTTAAGTGGATTAAAGGTAGATGACTGTTTTCTTCTGGCTTGAAAAGTTTCATTTGAGAAGTCTGCGGTCACCCTAATGGAGTTCCCCTGTAGGTCATTTGGTGCTTAACTCCTGGTAGCTTTGGGAATCTTCTCTTTTGTCTTGGCTTTGGACAGGTTCATGACAATGTGTCTTGGAGAAACTGTTTTTGAGATGAGCTGGGGATAGTTATCCCTTTGAAAGGAGTATATCAGAATTTTTGGTGATCTTTGGAAAATTTTCATTTGTGATATCCTCTAGTATGGCTTTCATTTCTCTGGGACTTTCTTCTTCCCCTTCTGGGATACCTATAACTCATATGTTTGAACACTTCATAAAGTCCCATAATTCTGTCAGTGAACGTTCTGCTTTCTCTCACTTTTTTCCTGCCTCTTTAACTATCTGAGTTATCTCAAGAGCTTTGTCCTCTACCTATGATATTCTTTCTATTCTTTCTTCTGCATGTTCTAATTTGTTGTTGAGACTTTCTATTGCATATTTAAGTTCCCTAATTGCTTCAGTTCCTTTAGCTCTGCCATATCCTTTCTATATCCTTCATATTGTTCATCTCTTATTTGATTCGGTTTTTTGATTTCCTTTTGGTTATTTTCCACTTTCTCAGAAATTTCCTTCATTGCTTTCATCATCTGCATTTTAAATTCCCCTTCTGATATTTCTAACATTTCTTTATAGGTGGAATCTTCTCTAGTAGCTACCTCACGGTCCCTTGTGGGGGTTGCTCTGGACTGGTTTTTCAAGTTGCCAGGATTTTTCTGCTGATTCTTCCTCATGAGTGTTTTCTTTTATCTGTTTCCTTGCCCTAATTTTCCTTTCATTTCCTTTTGCTCTTTAAGTTACTGTGCCTCTGGCGTAAGGTTTTGATAAGTCCTTTTGGTACAGGACTAAAAGGATGAGAAGATTGAAAAGCAAGAAGTGAAAAAAGATTAAAAAAAAAGAGAAAAGAGAAAGGTGAGGGGTGAGTAAAAGGGAATATTGACAAAAGGAAGAGAGGTACAGAAAGAAGGAGACAGAAGTAATGAAAGTGTACAGTAGGGTACTTTGACCCATACCTTAAAAACCCCTAACCTCTGGGGGTGCTGGGTTGGGTGGTTCCCTTAAGTGACTGTGAGCAATGCCAAAGGTCAGCAGCCATTTGCCAGCCTGAGCAGATTCGGTACCCCACCTCCACCAAATAAAGAGAACAGACAAAAATACTATAAATCAAACCAAAACTAACAAACAGAAAACCTTACAGTATAAAACTGGGGGGAAAACCAAACAACAGGGGTAGAAACACTAGCAAAAATGAAGTTCTTATTATTAAATAAGGCGACAAGGGAAAATTCTATTTATACTAGAAATGAAGAAAGGAAAAAAAAAAAAAAAAAAGAAAAGTCTGGGGGGGAAAAGTTAAAAAAAAAAAAAAACAACAACAAAATCCCCAAACAAAGCAGTATACCATATATACTCGAGTATAAGCCAAGTTTTTTTCGGCACAAAATTTGTGCCGAAAAACCTGAACTCAGCACGAATTTTGTGCCGAAAAAACTCGGCTTATACTCGAGTATATACGGTATATATCTTGCAGAATATTGTCAGGGCAACAGGTGATCTTCTGGGGTATAAGATGTTAATCACAATGCTGATACAGCTGTATGAAATGGAGATTGGAGGCCTCTGCTGACCAGTTTGTCCTCACACCTGGCAGGGTTGAGAGCCTGAATTTCTCCTCAGCATGCTTAAAAGACAGTTTAAACCATTAACCTTGGCTAAGCCAAAGTTTTCCCAGGAAAGCACTTGTCACTGGGATCTCTCCTAAAGGAGCTGCCTGCTTATCCCATGTGCCCAAACCGGCCACACTCTGTGCCTCTGACAGCTAAGACCTCAGGGCAGCTCTTCCACTCCTAAACACCTGAAGTTCTGCTCTTCACTAGAGGGCTTTGGCATTGCTCACAGTCACTAAATCACTCGCCCAAGGCCTCTCTCTGCAACCCTAAGGGCAGAGCCTGCAGGGGCAGTTCTCCCACAGTGGCTATGTGGGTCCCACAGGCAAACAATGTTACATTCTGGCCCAGCGGCTCAGTCCCCGACTCTGGACAATGCTTAAAGTCACCTGCACTCTCACCCAAGTTCTCCCAAGATATTTCAACCGAGTGCCCAAGTCAAAACAAATAAAACAACCCACTGGGAAGGCTTTCCCTGTCTACAGTCTCGCTGGTGTTGTGGTTACAGCTGCTGTAGCCCATTCGCAACCACTTGCCAGTTCTCTACAGCTTTTGTCCTCCTCCTGGGGTCCAGAAGTCTCTCACTGGCTTCCTGTGTCCCCAAAGGGAGGTTTCTGGGCAGAACCCACAAACCGGATATCCCTGGAATCTTCTCTCCCCAATCTCGCTGCTCATGGTTGCAAAGAAACTGTTACTCGGCCACCATCTTGCTCTACCATACATAACATTCTTGAAATGACAAAATTACAGAAATTCAAAACTGATTGGTGGGTACCTGGTATCAGGGATTGGTGGGGGGAAAAGATAGGGAAAGATGGGAGTTAAAAGGTAATACAATGCATCCTGTGGTAATATAATTGTTTTGTGTCTTTGACTAGATCAATGTCAATATACTGCTTGTGATGTTGTACTACAGTTTTGCTAGATGTTACAATCAGAGGAACTTAGGTGAAGGATACAAGGGCTCTATTATTTCTATATATGAATCTACTGTTATCTCAAAGTAAAATGTTTAAATACAAAGTTTGCTGTTAAATGTTGTAAGTATCATCCTGCTACCAGGAAGTTTAGCATGGCAAAAGAAGCACACAGAAACATTGCTATTATTTGTAAGTTTGGGGTTTGTGGTTTGTACTGTTTTACATGTATGCATGCTTTTCTTTCAGTTTTATCAAATATTCTAGGAAGTTATAGTTCAATAATTAGTATTTCATCTTATTTTTCCAGTTTTCTTTTGTGCTCCAGTCATTTTCCTTTTCTTATGTAACTTAACCAGTTCTACTTCTTTTTCTTAATGTAACTTGGCTTTAATTCAAAGACTTGTAGTGAGACTGTACTGTGGAACTTTAGGCAGGAAGATTTGATGTAAGACATTGTTTTCATTTTGATCACAGCTTTGTGTGTGTGTGTGTGACTTTGACAGAGTAGCATGAATAAAATCTTATTCTGAGAAATAACCATATTAGTTGATTTATTTATGTGTTTTCTTTTTCTTTGCAGAAACTACCACATCTCAGAGTACCAGTGGACTTACAGATATAGCATGGAGTTCCAGTGGCAATGATTTGTCTGATGAGGATAAGACACTTTCTGAACCACAGAGAGATAATGAACATGGCTCCAGAATAGGCAGGTTTTGTAATAGGAATATTTTATGTCCTGAAGATGGGGCCAGTGAAGGTAAATTGGTAATTTTGTAAGAAATACAGTTTCTGTTAAATATTTGATTTAATACAGAAGTAACTTACATTCTTTTCTAATAATAGTTAATTATGATTTATTGAGTCTCAGCCTCTATGTTAAACCCTTAAGAAACATTTTCTTAATTTATATTTATCACATTCTAAGAGGTAGGTGTTACTCATAATAATTTTGGACTTGCTAGAATTGCTTGGAATTTCATTTTAAGTCTCTTTGGCTCTAGAGCCAGTCTTTTCAATCCTTACATCCGGCTACATCCATACTACCTCCTTGCTATCCTATTATCTTTGGGTAAATACCATGCTAAAACAATGTGTGCTAAAAATATAACTTACTCATTTCTGTTCTCATGGCATTTTCTATTATATCATGTCTTAGTTCAAAATAGTTTCTCAACTTTGGCATCATTGACATTTGGTCCAGATAATTTCTTGTTTCAGGGACAAGCACCTTCTTGGGCATTGCAGTGTGTTTTGCAGCATCCCTGGCCTTTACCCACTAGATTACAGCAATACCCACAACCCTGGTGGTAATAGCCAAAAATGTCTCTAGATGTCAGGAGTTCGCTGAAGGACAAAATCACCCCCAGTTGATAACCACAGACCGAAAATTGTGGAAATCATGTCCTTTAACAATTTTAAACATATAGTTCATTTAGAGTATTTACGTCTTTGTGCTTTTAAAATAAGCTTATGACTTTTAACTCTGACAGTTCATCTTAGTTACATAGCCCAAGTTAGGTTTGCACAGACTATCTCCTGGAAAGTGGTTAGATTCTTTTGGCCACTTTGCAGGTCATTTTCGTAACTACCACTGACATTTTACCAGGTGAAGTGATATTTTAAGACAGCAGTTCTTAACCTGTGGGTTGTAACCCCTTTGTAACAATGAAAATACATCGTGGCATTAGGAAGGTTGAGAACCACTGTTTTAAGATCATACATAAGCTGATAGCACTTGTATGTAGTATTATTAATTCAGCTATATTAAATGAAATTTATTGTGTAAACTCTTGGTTTATCTTCATATAATTCGAATGTAATTTCAAAATTAAAACTATGCTATTTATGGGTGAATAATAATATGACTTGTGAATTGTATCCTAGTAAAGCTGGTATTAAAATAAATTAACTCAACTGGGCGTGGTGTCTCACGCCCATAATCCTAGCACTCTGGGGGGCTGAGGTGGGTTGGATCTCTTAAGCTTAGGAGTTCAAGACCAGCCTGAGCAAGAGTGACATCCCATCTCTACTAAAAAACTTGCCAGGCATGGTGGTAGACACCCGTAGTCCTAGCTCCTCTGGAGGTTGAGACAGAAGATCACTTGAGCCCAAGAATTTGAGGTTGCTGTGAGCTATGATGCCATAGTACTCTACCCAAGGCCACAGAGTGAGACCCTGTCTCAAAAAAAATGGCTGGGCGCCTGTGGCTCAAGTGGCTACCGCACCAGCCACATACTCTGGAACTGGCAGGTTCAAATCCAGCCCGGATCCGCCAAACAACAATGACGGCTGCAACCAAAAAAAAAAAAAAAAAAAAAAAAATAGCTGGGCATTGTGGCGGGCACCTATGGTCCCAGCTACTTGGGAGGCAGAGGCAGGAGACTCGCTTGAGCCCAGGAGTTGGAGGTTGCTGTGAGCTGTGATGCCATAGCACTCTACCCAGGGTGACAGCTTGAGGCTCTGTCTCGAAAAAAAAAAAAAGGGGGTAAATAATTAAATTACCCTTGGGAGGCTGAGGTGAGAGGATCAAGTGAGGCCAGGAGTTTGAGACCAGCCTGGACAACATAACAAAACTTCATCTCCAAAAATCTGTATATATAAAATAAATTAGTCAGATGTGATGGTACCCTATTCAGTTGGCTGAGGCAGGAGGATCACTTGAATCTAGGTGTTTGAGGTTGCAGTAAACTATGATCATACCACTGTACTCTAGCCTGGGCGACAATAAAGACCCTGTCTCTTAAAAAAAAAAAAAAAAAAAAAAAAATTAAAATCGAATTTGTTGGGATATTCAGTAGTTTCCAAAACTCTGTTGAAGAGTAGAAAGATACTTTGGGCTAATCACTTTAAAATGAATTAACATCTTGTTGACTTTTCTTAAGAAGTTGGGCATTAAATAAGAAGTACATGATTCCTTAATGTATACATCATCCTGTGTATAGCTGCTAGTTCATCTCTCCCTCCTCGGCTTTCTCCACCCGCTCCCCTCTACACTTCTTCCTTCTTTTCAACCTTTACTAGTTAATAATCATTACCATTTATCAAGTTTTGTTTGTCTCAGACACTTGGCTGCATGTTACATGTGTTATTTCCTTTGATATCTATCTGCCATACCCTGTAAGCTATGAAGTATACTCATTTAACAAAAGTAAGTCATTTGCCCAGAGTCATATAATTAGTAAGTATGCCAATTGATATTGAGAGCCAGAGTTCTCTAACTTCAGTGCTGTGTGCTGCTTCAATATGTTCTGGTGGTTATCAAACCTGGTATATCATATCAAAATTACCTGGTGATCTCTAAAAACAAGATTTCTAGACCTTCTTGCAGACCCTGTTGGATTAGAGTCTCTGGGTTTTAAGACCCAGAATTGGGGTCATGAAGGAAGAACACTGAAGTTAAAATTGTGAAAATGTTTTTCTTTAAAAAATTTTTTCATTTCCATTTGGTTTTCATGTGACTTTGGGAACTTAATTTATTGGAGACTCAATTCCTTCATCTGTAAAATGCAAATTTATGTCAATTAATAGTTGTCTTTCTGCTTAATAAAATTATTGTGGACCAAGTATATAGTGCTCGTCATATTACAATATATTTTTCATTGGTGAATTACTCCAGGGTAGGAATGGTGCTGTTTTCTCTCTTGTACATGTATTAGTTTGCTTTGAATTGTGAGTATCTTGAATGATGTGATTGGCCCTTAGTAGACACGTTGTTGAATAAATGAGTGAATGAATGAATGTATACTGCACAAATGTGGGGTGCTGGCAGCAGCTCTGAGGGCGCTTGTGCTCCTCCTTTGGTTCTCCAAGGCTTCCTATTGTGATGGTTCACATATTTGAAGAATCTGCCACATGTTTTCCTGCCTGGCTTCCCTGAGTGAATACAGTGTTAGTATGGGAAGTGATTGTCATTTTGGATCTTCTTCTTTCAGTGGTGCTCTGACCTCTAGTCTGTTACAATTATTGTAGTGGACTTTTACTGTGCCTTCTCGAACAACGATATCACATTAAAGTTTTTTTGTTGTTGTTGATTTTATCCCATAATTTTAATTGTAGTTTTTTTTTTTTTCTTCTTTTTAATTTTAAATTCTTTTCAGGTATGAGAACACGTTTTTTATTTTTCGTATTACTTCACTGGAAATGAGATTGTTGTTAACAGACCTCCAAAAATAGGATGAGTATCTTATTAGAAATAAAGTAGCTCCTAGGGAGTACTTTTGCTATGTGTTTTGTGCTGTAGGAAAGGTTTACGCTATATATGCCAAATTTCAGAGACTAATTTATCTTTAATAACCACTTTTACTCTTCTAACTATAGTACATTAGTAAATTGGTTTATTTAGTATTTGAAAGTAAGTTAACTTTCAAACTTAACATTTTACATAAGAACCATCTAGATAACACTTATGAAATAAACTTAGAAACTGAATTTAGTCATTTCCTTGCTGATGAAAGAAATGTACAGAAAAATTACTGGGTGAAAATGTATGAAAAAATAATTTTTTAATAGATTAGTTATATAAACTATGTTCAATTAAGTAATGGAATACTGTGTTGTAGAAGATAATGAGGGATACTCCTTTCTTACTGATGTGGTAAAACTTATTAAGTAAAAAAATCTAGGTGTGTAAGAAAGAGAAAAATTATATATATTTTATTTGCTTAAACATGCTGGTAAAACTCTACAAAGATACAAAAACAACTAATGAGAGTAGTTAATTTAGAATTGGGGTGGAGGTAAGAAATGGGACAAACAGGGTGACTAGAGGTAAATGTAGAAATAGGCTTTTCACTGTCTTAATATCTTAATATATTTGTAGAAATTATTCAGTGACAGGTGTATTAACCACTGAGAATTAAAAATAGACTTAAAAGTAAAATATTGAGATAACAAAATTAAATATATTAAAAATTATACCTTTTTAGATGAATTACAGTTTATTGACTGGGAGTTCGACAGTGACAGGGAAGATGCTAGTGCCTGTCATGAATGTAAAGATGGAGAGGGTGCTGTGGACATCTCAGACTGTGCTTCATATGCAAGTAGTCATTCTTGGACAAGTGATGAGAAGCTGTCTGAACTTCCCAAGGTAAAAATGAATTGCTTCAAAATTTTATCCTTTCTATAACAGTTGTTAATCATAGCCTTTTGGTATTTTTTTCCCCTTTCTCTCCCAAGGGACAACCACTTTTGAATCTTAGTGGATTTTTTTGTTCTTTCCCTGGTATTTCTAAATGACATGTTTGTGCTATAAACACATATTTATCTCAGTGTGGATATTTAATACTCTTCTTGCCCACTCCCCATCCCCATTACACACTGAACTTTTCTATTTTTCTACTCTCTTAGTACAAATATATCTATATATCTATATCTATATCTATCTATCTATATATATATATATATATATAATATATCAAAGGTTGATTAGATTATATTCAGCATTTACATAGTTTTGAATAAATGATATTGATAACCAGGGCAAGTATTTATTAAATTATTTTAATTTCACAACTTTGTTTAACCTGGATTTAATAATTGTTTTGATTTTTGTTCACCTAGTTCAGTGGTTCTCAACCTGTGGGTTGAGACCCACAGGAATTGTATTAAAGGGCTGTGCCATTAGGAAGGTTGAAAACCACTGACCTGGTTTTACCCACCATTGATAAAATAATGGTTCACCATTGTCTGGCTCTCTTGGTAAGATTTCAGACTAGCAAGCATTCTGTCAGTTTCATTTTCTTGAATAACTCCTACAAACTTCTAGCTGCTCCAGTTTGATACTCAACATTTTCTCTGCTTTGTGGATATGTCACCTTTAGTCTCACTTCATTATCATTCTGGAAATTTGTTCAACTCTTTCATGTCTGGTGTTCCTTTATCCTGGATTACTTTCTTTCTTCTTCATTGGTTTTCATACTTGTTTTGGTTGAACACATCTTCCAGTAGCTTCTTTTTTTTTCTTTTATTAAATCATAGCTGTGTACATGAATGCAATCATGGGGTACAATGTGCTGGTTTTATATACAATTTGAAATATTTTCATCAAACAGGTTAACATAGCCTTCACTACATTTTCTTAGTTATTGTATTAAGACATTTGTATTCTACATTTAGTAAATTTTACATGTACCCCTGTAAGATGCACCATAGGTGTGATCCCACCGATTATCTTCCCTCCACCAATCCTTCTCCCTCCCCTCCCTGTCCCCTTTCCCTGTATTCTTGGGCTATAATTGGGTTATAGCTTTCATGTGAAAACTATAAATTGGTTTCATAGTAGGGCTGAGTACATTGGATACTTTTTCTTCCATTCTTGAGATTGTCTGCTAAGAAGAATATGTTCCAGCTCTATCCATGTAAACATGAAACAGGTAAAGTCTCCATCTTTCTTTAAGGCTGCATAAAATACCATGGTGTACATATACCACAATTTATTAATCCATTCATGGGTTGATGGGTACTAGGGCTTCTTCCATGACTTAGCAATTATGAATTGGGCTGCAGTAAACATTCTGGTACATATATCTTTGCTATGATATGATTTTTGGTCTTCTGGGTATATACCTAGTAGAGGAATTGTAGGATTGGATGGCAGGTCTATTTTTAGATCCCTAAGTGTTCTCCAAACATCTTTCTGAAAGGAACGTATTAGTTTGCTTTCCCACCAGCAGTGTAGAAGTGTTCCCTTTTCTCCACATCCGTGCCAATATCTCTGTTTTGGGATTTTGGGATGTGGGCTAATCTTACTGGATTTAGATGATATCTCAAAGTAGTTTTGATTTGCATTTCTCTGATGATTAAAGATGATGAGCATTTCTTCATGTGTCTGTAGGCCATGTGCCTGCCTTCTTCAGAGAAGTTTCTCTTCAAGTCACTTGCCCACCCTGAGATGGGATCACTTATTCTTTTCTTGCTAATACTTTGAGTTCTGTGTGGATTCTGGTTATTAAACCTTTGTTGGAGACATAACCTGCAAATATCTTCTCCCATTCTGAGGGCGGTTTGCTTGCTTTACTTACTGTGTTTTTGGCTGTGCAGAAGCTTTTTAGTTTGATCAGGTCCCAGTAGTGTATTTTTGAAGCTGCTTTAATTGCCCGGGAGGTCCTCCTCATAAAATAGTCGCCCAGACCAGTTTCTTCAAGGGTTTTCCCTGCACTCTCTTCGAGTATTTTTATAGTTTCATGTCTTAAGTTTAAATCTTTAATCCAGTGGGAGTCTATCTTAGTTGATGGTGAAAGGTGTGGGTCCAGTTTCAGTCTTCTACAGGTTGCCAGCCAGTTCACCCAGCACTATTTGTTAAATAGGGAATCTTTTCCCCACTGAATGTTATTAATTGGCTTGTCAAAGATCAAATAATGGTAAGTAGCTGGACTCATCCCTTGGTTCTCTACTCTGTTCCATACATCTACCTCTCTGTTTTTGTGCCAGTACCATGCTGTTTTGATCACTGTTGATTTATAGTATAGTCTGAGGTCTGGTAGTGTGATTCCTTCCACTTTGTTTTTATTTCTGAGTAATGTCTTGGCTATTCAAGGTTTATCTATTTTATTGACCTTTTCAAAAAACCAACTTGTTGATTTATTAATCTGTTGTATAATCCTTTTGTTCTCAATTTCATTTGATTCTGCTCTAATTTTGATTATTTCTTTTCTTCTGCTGGGTTTGGGATTGGAATGTTCCTCCTTTTCCAGTTGTTTGAGATGTCCCATTAAGTTGTTAACTTCCTCTAGTTGTTAACTTCCTCTCTTTCTGTTCTCTTGAGGAAGGCTTACAGTGCTATAAATTTCCCTCCTAACACTGCCTTTGTGGTATCCCAGAGGTTCTGATAATTCATATCTTCATATGGTTTTGTTCCAAAAATTTGGTAATTTCCTTCTTAATCTCGTCTATGACCCAGCTATTTTTCATCATAAGATTATTTAGTTTCCATGTTTTTGTATGAGTATGCAGATTCCTGTTGTTACTGAGTTCAACTTTTATTCCATGATGGTCTGAGAAGATGCAAGGAATAATTTCTCTTCTTTTAAATTTGCTGAGGTTAGACTTGTGACCTAAGATGTGATCAATTTTGGAGGATGTTCCATGGGCTGATGAGAAGAATGTGTATTCAATTTTGTTAGGATGAAATGTTCTGTAGATGTCTGTTAAATCCAATTGTTGAATGATTAAGTTTAGGTCTAAAATTTATTTGCTTAGCTTCTTATTGGAGGAGCTATCCAACACTGCCAAAAGAGTGTTAAAATCTCCGATTATTATGGTGCTGGAGGAAATCAAGGTTCTCATGCCTGTTAGAGTCTGTTTTATAAATTTAGGCACATTCTGGTTGGGTGCATAAATGTTAATAATTGAAATCTCATCATGTTGAATGTTACCCTTAACAAATAAGCAGTGACCATCCTTATCTTTCCTTACTTTTGTAAGGAAATCATGGTTTAAAGCTTATTGTATCTGCGAATAAAATTGCAACACCTCCTTTTTTCTGCTTTCCATTTGCCTGAAGTATAGATGACCGTTCCTTCACCTGAGTCTATATTTTTCTTTCAAGGTAAGATGAAATTCTTGTATGTAGCAGATATCTGGCCTAAGTTTTTGTATCCAGTCAGCCAACTTATGCCTGTTTAGAGGACAATTTAAATGTTTCACATTAATTGTAAATATTGATAAGCCTGGTATAATTTTGGGTATGGAGTTTTTCAAAAGTCCAGTGGACATTTTTAATCCTTTCGTCACTGTGGAAGTTGGAATTTGATCGAATGTTTCTGAGTGAGTTTACTTTGGTGGTGGGGATTGTGCCAGTCATTATGGAGGAAAAGTCTGAGAATATCCTGGAGAGCTGATTTAGTTACGGCAAATTTCTTCAACGTATGAATGTTATTAAAGTATTTAATTGCTCTATCATAAATGAAACTCAGTTTCACTGGATACAGGATCCTTGGTTGAAAGTTATTTTGTTTTAGGAAATTAAATAAAAGTCAATGACCACCCTCTTCTAGCTTGAAAGGTTTCAGCAGAGAGATCTACAGTCATTTTAATATTCTTCCCCTTGTAGGTTCCTGTTTTCTTACATCTGGCTGCTTGTAAAATTTTCTCCTTCATTTTAACTTTGGTGAAGTTAAGTATAATGTGTCTAGGAGATGTTTAATTTGTGTTGAGTTGTGCTGGTGTTCTGAAACTGTCTGCTATCTGACTTTCAGAATCTCTTGGCATGTCTGGGACGTTCTCCTTCATTATCTCATGAAGTAGGGCATCTGTGCCTTTCAAAGTCACCTTTTCACCTTCAGGAATTCCTATAAGATGAATATTAGTTTTCTTCAAATTATCTCAGAGCTCTCTGAGAGAATGATCCATGTTTGCTCTCTACTTCTCTTCCTCTTTGAGCATTGGGGAGCATTCAAAAGATTTGTCTTCAATGTCAAAAATCCTCTTTTCTCTCTGCTCCATTCTGTTACTGAGGGATTCTACTGTATTTCTCAGATCTTTGAGGGCTGCAAGTTCTTGTCTCAATGTATCAAAATCTTTGGTGATTTTGTCTTTGAATTCATCGAATTCTTGAGACAGCTTTTGAAATGCTCCTTGAATTTCTAATTCCAACTTTACCTACATTCTATTAATCTTATTTGCAATCCAAATTCTGAATTCGATTTCTGAAATCCCAGCCAGTTGTTTATGAATAGGATCGTCTGGTGTGTCAGCCATGTCATTCCTTGGGGGAGTTGATCTACTCTGGTTATTCATGTTACCGGAGTTTTTCCACTGATTCCATACCATGATTATTTTACCCCATTTGGCTAGATAAGCAGTTAAAGTGAAGTTGGGTTCGGGGTTTCTGGAGTAGTGATTAACCAGCCCTTTGCCCAAGAGCTGAGACTGGTGTTTGTACCTTTTTCCCTAGAGCTTTGCAAAGGACCCATACAGTGCTATGGCCTGAGATACTAGGGATGCTTGGTGTGGTGGGGCTAAGTGGCTCTGTCTTGTTTTCAGCTGGTCTCTGTCCTACCCTAGTGAATCAGTTACTCTGGGTTGATGTCTCGGCTGTGGAGAAAACAAGCAATTAAGTCACTCTGCCCCCCACGGGCAACAACTGGAAAAGGAAACTCAAACCTTCCCACAATCACACACCCAGGGTACCACTTTGGATAGTCCTCGGGTGATTGCCCCAGGTCAAGAGATCCAAATCAATTGTCCCAGTCAGCACCAGTCTCAGGTGAGAGAGTTCAAAAGGTCTCCAGCAAATAAATCGCAGGAGTCTGCTGGCAGCTCAAGTATGACTCGTTCCGGTTTTCCACGAGGTCAGAAGGACCCCCACCTCCCCAGGAAATGAATTTGTCTGGGAAGGTTAATGCCTCCTTCCCCACCTCTGTCATACCTTGTCACTGGTAACCCCGCAGGGCTGTGACCCAGTTCCGTCCAATGAACAGATGCTCCAAGGGTTTGCGCCTGCCTGCATCACAGGGAGATCTATGTCTCCTCATCCAGGCCACCACTCTCTGCTACTATCCGGCAGGGGGAGCTGAGGCCTGACAACCTTGGGAACTTAATGGAAGCTGGAGCGGTTCACTCAGTTCCAGCCCTGCCCCTGATTGATGTTGCTGATGTTTAAATTTTAGCAGAATTTGTTTATGTGCTGGCTATATTCCCCTGCTGATCAGGGGGTTGTTGGAGTTCACAGAAACTGTGACTCAGCTCCCCTATTTGATGTGCCATGCCTCATTTAGGCTGTGTTCCTTTTTCTCCCTCTCACTTTTCAGTTTAGGTGATTTCTATTGCTACATTTTCAAGTTTATTACCCCTCTACCCCCAGTATCTAATACCATATACACTCGAGTATAAGCCAAGTTTTTTTGGCAAAAACCCGAACTTGGCACAAATTTTGTGCTGAAAAAACTTGGCTTATACTCGAGTATATACTGTATGCTGTTAATACTATCCAGTGTATTTATCATCTCAGATAATTGTGTTTTTCATTTTTAGTGGTTTGATATGAATGAGTCTTTTTTAATATTATCCATGTCTTTCCATACCATGATTATATTTTCTTCATATATATTTTGAACATTCAGAGTATACTTATGATAGTTATTTTTATGTACTTTTTTGATAAATCTGTGTCATTTGTGTGTCTGTTTTAGTTGCTTTTTCTCATTATGAGTTGCAATTTTTTGCTTTTTTGCACGCCCATTAAGTTTTTAAAAATTATTTTGAAAAAAATGCAGTGCTTTATTATTTGTTATAGTCACCATTTTGTGCAGTAAATCCCAAATCCTTATGTACCCTTTAATCAACCCTTTCCCTTTCCCCATCCACGTCACTCCTCCAGCCTCTGTTCTACACTGATGTCTATCAGTGTTCTGCTGTTTTAGATTCCACTTACAAGGGAGATCATGCAATATTCATCTCTGTGTGCCTTATGTATTTCGTTTGGCATAGTGTTCTCCAGGTTAATCCACTTTGTCACAAATGACAGAATTTCCTTCCTTATTAAGAGTGAATAGTATTCCATTGTGAGTACATACAGTAGAACTTTGTAAGTTTGGTCAACATAAGGAGCTGGACCTGCTTTACTGACACACACAAGTGCTGCATGTCTGATCTATGAGAATTAGATCAACTTGCGGAGGTCATTAGTATAGGGAGGTGATCAACTGTGGAGGTTCTACTGTACATCTGTTCATCTCATGATGGACATTTGGAAGATTGCTTCCAAATCTTAGCTATTTTGAATAATGCTGCCATGAACATGGCTGTGCAGATGCTTCTTTGACATACTGTTTTTCATTGTTGCCCAGAAGTGGGATTGCTAGATCATATGATATAGTTCTATTTTTAGTTT
The DNA here is from genome assembly GCA_963574355.1 of Loris lydekkerianus. NCBI lineage: Eukaryota > Metazoa > Chordata > Mammalia > Primates > Lorisidae > Loris > Loris lydekkerianus. The sequence continues at coordinate 433 of CAUYPK010037866.1, read as the reverse complement.
TTCTTAGAAACCTCCATACTGTTCTCTGTAATAGCCATAATAATTTACAGTCTCACCAAGAGCGTGTAAAGGTTTCTTCCTTGTTGTTAGAACCTCTTATCTTTTACTTACCATTTATACTTACCTTTTATCTTTTTGATTTTAGTCATTCTAACAGATGTGTGCTGATAACCTCATTATGGTTTTAATCTGTATTTCCCTGATGATTAGTGATGGTGAGCATTTTATCATGTATTTCTTGGCTATTTGTATGTCTTTTGAGCAATGTCTTATCTATTTTGGTCTTTTGCTCCTTTTTTTTTTTTTTTTTTTTTTTTTTTTTATTGTGGAGAAGGGGCAGGGAAAGAAGGCGGGGGAAGAGGTGAGTGACAGGGTCGGGCCAGTGGCATGGTACCACATTGGCTGTATCTAGGTAGAGGCAGTTTCAGGCCGG
>CAUYPK010037861.1:0-26784 GCA_963574355.1 Loris lydekkerianus | reverse complement strand
GACACATTTTCATCACTCTGGTTAACATAGCCTTCCTGGCATTTTCTTAGTTATTGTGGTAAGATCTGCCATTCAATCCTATAATACCTCTACTAGGCATATACCCAGAAGACCAAAAATCTCACCATAATAAAGATATTTGTACCAGAATGTTTACTGCAGCCCTATTCATAATTGCTAAATCGTGGAAAAAACTCAAGTACCCAGTGATTCATGAATGGATTAATAAATTGTGGTATATGTACACCATGGAATATTATGAAGCCTTACCTTAAAGAAAGATGGAGACTTTACCTCTTTCATGTTTACATGGATGGAGCTGGAACATATTCTTCTTAGTAAAGTATCTCAAGAATGGAAGAAAAAGTATCCAATGTACTCAGTCCTACTATGAAACTAATTTATGGCTTTTGCATGAAAGCTATAACCCAGTTATAACCTAAGAATAGGGGGAAGGAGGAAAGGGAGAGGAGGGAGGGGGGAGGGGGGCAGAGAGTGGGGGATTGGTGGGATTACACCTGCGGTGCATCTTACAAGGGTATATGTGAAACTTAGTAATTGTGGAATGTAAATGTCTTAGCACAATAACTAAGAAAATGATAGGAAGGCTATGTTAACCAGAGTGATGAAAATGTGTCAAACAGTCTATGAAACTAGTGTATGGTGCCCCATGACCACATTAATGTACACGCTATGATTTAATTAAAAAAAAAAAAAAAAGTAATAGGTGTCAAAAACTTAAGTCCTTTGTTTTCTTCTAGACTTGGAGAGGTATCCAACCCACAGCCCATGGGCCATGTGCAAATTATGTGAGGATGTGTTGCTTACCTGTGGTGGCAGGTATCACAAAAATTATGCACAGACCTTTAATTTGCTCATCGGCTTTCATTAACGTTTGTGTATTTAATGGGTGGACCAAGACAACTCTTCCTGCAGTGTAGCACGGAGCAGCCAAAGGGTTGGAGCCTGCTTGAATCCATCCATACATTATGCAGTAAATGTGAGGTCTGCCCACCTATCCTTAGTTTCACTTTCCAAAATGTCAACAACTCCCAGGAGGCGAGCTTGGTATATAAACACTGCGTCTAATCCCACAACCACACTGGATTATAAGCTTCACCATTGTACCCCCTTTACAGATAAGGAACTGAGGGCACAGGAGAGTTAAATGACTTGCCCAAGGTCGCACAGGCAGTAAACGACCAAGACAGGCCTGGGTCCTGAATCTAAAGTTTGTGCAGCCTGTCCACCCCGCAAGCTGTTTGCCAGATAACAGAGAAGAAAAGGACACAAAAAGGACCTTTGTCTCTGTCTGGATTTGTCTTGAACTTTCGTCCTGCTGCGGAGGCCAGGGCAGGATCTGTTCCTACCTGGCTCTCTGCGCACAGCCCTGACTAAGGTCGGCAGGTGCATCGGAAAGTTGTTTTGATACTGAGAAGCAAGAATCCAGAGGGGGATGGCAGCTGCCTCCCTGTTTTGCCTCTGAATTTAGACAAGGTCCCAGGAACCTCGGTGCAGGAAGGGAAACACTCTGAGCCTTGAAACTGCACACAACTCAGGATGCACGCTCTCAACCCCACTATGTGCATGGGCAACCGTCCAAAGGAGGCTTTATAAGTCATTGCCAGGGACCACTCAGTCCAAATTAGGTTGTATTGTAGGAGGTGGGGTCAGATTTCAGAGTGTCACATTACCCCAAACCCAGGGCTTTCTCCTCTCTGTCTCCCCGGTAGCTCTGAGCTCTGGGATTTTATGTGCAGAAAACAATCAAAGGTAAAATAAATGCCGAGGGGAGGGATCGTTGTCATTGCCTTCCCCGCAGTCATTCTGCTCTCAGCTGTTGGCGGAGCACACCGTGTAGGCTGACGGACCTGAGGCAGGATGAGGGATGAGGCGTCCAGGCAGCGACCGCGGCTCGGTGGGGACAGGAGCACGCGCAGCTGCAGCGGTGCAAAGGAAAGGGAAAGGAGCGTGTGACAAGATCAGCGAATTCAGCCCGCCAATCACCTTCCTCCCTCTCCACCCCCACCCCCACCCCCACTCCCAAACACAAGTTCCTTAATATTAACGGTGCCGGAAATTGCAGCAGTGAAAGTGTTGTCAGGTCGCAACAGAACATTACTCTCCAAATGAGAGCCTGGATGTGAAAGCGGACCGCCCTCCCTGGCTCCTAGGTCTGAATATGCTCTGAGGCCAGCAGCTCTGCAGCAGCGCCTTGTCCTCAAGAAAGGGGGTTCCCCACTAAAGCCACAGCACAGCACGTCCTGGGACTATTCAAAGTATGAATATTCATTCTCATATTTCGCTCTCTCTCCTTGGTCTTCAACTTAAGTAGCATTCTCTTATTCCTCTGACTTGAATCCCTACACCTGTTACCCAAACCTCACTCATCATTTCCCTCCACAAAAACACGTTTAATATTACCATTTTATTCCTGACATTAATGTCAGTTTTGGAATTCAGATGAATATGTGTCCAGGAGCATCATGAAATATATTCAAAGACCTGGAATTCTCAACCTGTTTTTATAAGACTTTTTTTCGGGGTGGGGGGTGCAAAATAAGAAATCCCTTCACCCATCCTTGAAGAAATAGAGCCAGCACCCACTCCCACCATTCCAGTACCCCAGATTAGAATTTAAATCTCTTCACAATTGCTCTGCAGGAGGTAGAGAGTAAGAATTCTTTCTAAAGGTCAGTGCCTGTTAACCTTGAAGTGAAGAGAAAAAACATTATGTTGTTGAAGGATCAACCCTCACCTAATGTTTGCTGAATTCTTCCTGGTAGGTCTTCCAAGGGTACAATGGGAAACAATGACACGTCCAAGTTGGTAGGTAAGTGTAGGCAGGATTGGAAGAGAATAAATGAAGAATGTTTACTTAAACTCTTAAGATCTCCAATATTGCAGGAACATGATCCAAAGTGTTCTTTAACCCAGAGAATCGCAGAGTCGGTCCAGAGTGTCACCTTGGCAGGACAAGAGACTGAGACAGGACAGCTGCAAGAGGCACCATAAGAATGCCTCAAATGCCCCGAATACCCCGAGACAGAGCAGAGATCTGGCCAGCCATTCAGAGTTGTCCCATCTCAGTGTGAGTGAATACTTGACACATCTACGCCCTGGGCTGGTTGGAACTCTCCTCTGTGACTGAAGATTGGGACAAGGCTTCATAGCAGTGTACTGTGTAGGAAGAAAAGATTGGCAGGGATGTTTTTGAGAAAGCTTCCTTGAGCTATTGGGGCATCTGGGGGAAACTGAGGCAGCCCTCTGGGGATGGGCACACAGAGTGAGTAGAGGCAGAGGCCCAAGGGATATGACCTTCATTGCAATCAGGATTCTACCCCAGTCGAGTGAGTCTTGGGCATATTCTTTTCTATTTTGCTTTGTGCTAAAAATAAAGAGAGAATCATGCTCCCCCAGAAGTGTTGTTAGCTTGGAAAAACTTGAATTCCTAGGATATTTTGGCTGGAAGTAGCCTTAGATATTATCTGGTCCAGGGGCTGTCAAACTCTAAAATTAATGAGAAGTACCTTCACAGGTTGTTAAAACAAAGATTTCTGGGTCTTATGGGGTGAGGCCCAAGAATTTGCATTTTAAACTAGTTCCCAGGTGGTGCTGAGGAAGCTGGTGTTCTAACTACACTGTCAGAACTGCGGATCTAATCTAGCCCTACATTTTTAAAACCTGACAATTACATTTAAAAATATGTATTAAACACCTGCTATGATTACAATTTTGGACTGGATATAGAAAGAAAACGAATTTTATGCTGAATTAAGTTCCAGTTGATTAAAGATTTAGGTGTTTTTAAAAATTTATGAAAGAAGGCCAAGTGCAAGGTTCTTGCCTATAATTCCAGGACTTTGAGAGGCTGGAAGTTTGAGACCTGTCTGGGCAACATAGCAAAACTCTGTGTCTACAGAAAAATAAGAAAAATCAGCCAGGCAGGTATGCCTAAAGTCTCAGCTACTTGGGAGACTAAGGATCATTTAAGGAGTTCAAGGCTATAGTAACTTATGATCATACCATGCTTCTCCAGCCCAGGAGAAAGAACCTGTCAAAAAAAAAAAGAAGAAGGAGGAGGAGAAGGAGGAGGAGGAGGAGGAGGAGAAAAGAAAAAAAAAAAAAGAAATTGTAAAAGTACTGAGGTGTAATTCCAGGGTGGGGAAGTTTTTTTGGAAATGACACCAAAAATCAAAACACAAAAATCTTTTAAAAGCAAACCATAAAGGAATTTTCTATATGAAATTATTAAATGTCTATGCACTGAAAATAAAAATAATGACAAAATACAAAGTTATGAAAAGGTATTTTCAGTATGCATGACAGATAAAATGGCACCCTTAAAATGCAAAGAATCAACAAGGAAAAAACAAACACCTTCAGAAAAACATTAACAGTGATATACGCAATAAGTAGGCAATTTACAAAAAATATATACAAATAAATGGCAATCAGATATATAAAAACATGTAATTGCAGTAATGAAAGTAAAAGAATAATTGTTCTTCAGTAATAAATTAAGCAAAAGAAAATATTGGTAACATTCAGTGTTGGCACAGCTGACTTTCATGTGATAATGCAGTGTTTATAAGTTGGTATTAGCATTCTTAAATTTCTTAAGATAACACTAGCTATTATTACAACAAACTTGAAAGTGAACAATATTAAGTGAATGTATTTCTGGCCCACATTAAGTCCAGGGAGGTGCTTCTGAGTGGCAGGAGTTGCCTCTCTAAACAGTGATTCAAAGACTCTTACCTTCCTTCCATCCAGCATCTCCACCATCCTCAACTTGTTGCTCATGGCTTCACAGTCAAGCCAAAAAGGGAACTAGCTGGAAAATAGCCTTGCAGGTGTCTATGGAGGAGTCTGGAAGGGCATGCATAATTCCCACTCCCATTCCATTGGCTAAAAATCATTCATACGGCACATGGACTGTATCTCAATAAAGGTCTTATTTAAAAAAAAAAAAATGTAGAAAGAGAATTTAGAAGGCACACATATAGTGTTATGAAAACAAAGAGAGCTTCTGAAGAAGAGAGCTATTGAAAGGAGGTTGAGGAAAATGAGAGCAAGAAGGGCTAACAAAGCAAAGAGATTATTATTAATCCTGACGTAAAAACCAGGTTTATAGACCAATGAGCATATAAGACCAATGGAAATTCATTAAGGAAAGATAGTGTTAAATAACATAATAAGCAGTATGCAAAAATTATTCTACTAAGTTTTTCAATGAAAGGTAAGAGATATAACACTATTCTATTAAGTGATAAGGAAAGCAAAATGAATAATTATTTTTACAAAAGACTTGACGATGTAGGTAATGATACAGCATCTGACTACATAGTGCTGTCTTATTAGAGGCTGAGGGGATGAAATTCTGTGCAAAAGTAGAGGATTAGTCTTGCCAAGAAGAAATAGTCCTTCCTCCAAAATCTTAGAGACAGAAAATTTGGGTAAAGATGTGAAGAAATCTTGATATAAATATACATACCACGTATTTTTATCAGATGGTTATAATCATTTCAGCACTATAATAGTTAATGATATCTAGTTAAGAAAAAAAGGAAGTATAATAAAATGTATTGAGAGTGAGGGAAATGGGGCAAGTTTGGAACAACCATAATTAGAAAGACAATCAGAAAAGAAAATACATTAACAGGAATTGATTTTTTTGATACCCACCAAATGCCTGAAGTGGGTAACAGATAGATGAATGGACAGGGAGAAAAGAGTTTGGGTGCAATAAATGTTAATTTCATCAGATTTGTATCATTTTTCTTCTCTTTAAAGAGCTGACTCTATCAAGAAGTGACCAGAAAGTCCTCACTAGGAAATGAACACATGTTTTTTACAGTTAGCCAAATCCTTTGGTAATTGTCTTTTCCTTTTCAAATTAAAAGGTATGACTTTCATTCTTTGAAATTTTTCTCACAATAGATGTTTGAGTTTCATCATAAGTCAACAACCATGTCACTCAGTTGAGTCAGTAGATTTAACAGTTTATATAGAACCCACTATTTTTTTTTTAATTTATTCTCATTTCCATATATTTTATTCAGAAGGACACCGCAGAGTCCAGTAGTCTCTGGGAAAACATCCTTACTGACCCTAAGGATGTTTTAATACAGTGTGTGAGACCTATCATATAAAATTTGGAGTAGGTACTAAACATTTACTGTCTAATTTACCTGACTAATCCAACTAGCAGAGAACAAGGTCCTGAGGGGGTAAGATGGAGACAGATGACTTGTCCAAAGCAAAGTTGAGCCAATAGGGCAATAACATTAGTGCACATTGGATGCATCTCAGACTCCTGAGAGCAATGTGACCTGCACATTCTCAGTGGTCAGAAGGGTACAAATGGTTATCCCATCCCAGGGCTTAGCTTAGCTTCATGCAGTTCAAATTATCTATCTCATCTGCCTGTCTACTTGTAAGCTAAGAGAGGCACCTAAGGACAAATTGTAGCGTACTGGAGCGTCATAGCTCACAGCAACCTCAAATTCTTGAGGTCAAATGAATTTCTTGCTTCAGCCAACCAAGGAGCTGGGACTATAGGTGCCCACCACAACACCTGACTATTTTTTTCTATTTTTAGCAGGGACAGGTCTCATTCTCCCTCAGGCTGGTCTTGAACTCCTGAGCTCAAGCAAATCACCTGCCTTGGTCTCCCAGAGTGCTAGGATTGCAGGCATGAGCCACGGGGCCTGGCCAACAGAGCACATTTTTCACTGATAACGGTAAGTGACCAGTGGAGACTCCATTCACGAGCATGGAAGCAGAAGACTCTCTCAGACAAGGCCATGGTCCCCTAGAAGGTTTTGCAGGGATTCCTAAGATACCTGTTAGGTTTAGAATGGGTCTGCATTTGAGGGCTAGCAGTTGGGGTCTCTTTGTGGGAGTAAGATTTAGCCTCTGAATAGTAGGCCGTCCAGACCTTACCATCAAGTCCTCAGGGGCCCAATAATCAAGATGCATTTTAGGAGAAAGTTTTAAACCAGAGTAATCACCCACCAATAAAGAACTCATCAGTAATCTCATCAGTGGTTAAGGAGAAACCAGCAGTCTGGGAAGACTTGGGTAACTGATCCAGGCATATGAAATACTGGGGTTAGGGTTATAAGACTAGTAAGGTGGCTCCTAATAACTACTCATCCATGCACTAAACCATTATTGTGTGCCTACACTATACCCTAGGCTCTGGGATAGGTGCTAGGAATGCAAAGATAGATAGGATGGCAGGAGAGATGGTGAGGAGTTAATTCACTGCAATTTCAGAAGGGGATGCTTTTGAAATGGAGTGGGGGTCTCTCTGAATTTAGGAGGGCATGAGTATCCACAGGAAGCAGAAACTGATAACTCTTTCTTTTCAAATTTTTCTAAAATCTGCCATGGTCTAAATATAATTCTCTATTTGATAAAAAAAGAAACCATTAAAGGAAACATGAACTAGTGATTATATCATACAAGTTATTCCCACAAGTAGTCATATAAAACATAAAACAATTTCAGAAACACCTAAGCCCATCTGTATTTATTTTGTGTCATCCAGTAACACATGATGATTCTGTTCCCATGGCTCCAAAATGGCATGTAGATATTATCAAGTTAGTCAAATAGAAAGTCAAGTGAATTTTAAAAAGAAAAAAAAAAAAAAGACACAAACTGCAATGATTGGTATCTTCACTCTGGATAGGCGCCGTCTAAAACATGACATTGATTTCTCTTTATTGGGTGTTTGCTTTAATACAGATTCTCAAATCCCTTCTTTCTTACTACTTTATCAAATGTGCAACTTTGCCTGAGTCGAGCTACATACAATATCTTCATATATCATATTCCAATCATTAATTTTCATCAGAGAATGTCAGCAGGGAATTATGTCAGATTACTCGGACCTGGATTTCTTCTCATAAATCCATTCTAACCGTTACCCAGCCTTCCATCCTATCAGACATTTTCCATCTCTCTTGGAAGCTTCCTAAATGGTTTCTTGAAATTAAACTTATTCAAATTGTTTCTGTTTTTCTCCTTTCACAAATGTTTATTGAGTTCCTGTTATTTGAAAAACACTGAATGAAATGTTAAGTACTGATGATAAATATAGTTTTTGATTTACAGGTAAAGTGGGATTTTTTGTGTTATTCTAGAGAAAAGGAAAAAGTCATCCCATGTGGACAAAGCTGTTCTCGGTTGGAACTGGAAGCAGCCCCTCCTTGAAGGACTTGTGACAGGCACGGTGCAGAATTTCCACCAACAAATCCCCACCAATCCTCACGTCCAAAAACAGAAGACCAAAGGCCAAATGAGGTGAGTGTACTACAAAGAAGATGAAAAAGTAAATGGTGTTTTCCCTCTGGGAAGCCAAGATAATCATTTGTGAAGTTGAGGTTTCAGAAACACGGAATTACTGACAACTGGTTTTCTGGCTGGAGGCTTTCCGAGCTGCAGTGCCCGCAGGCGCATGCTGGCAATACCCAGGAAAAAAGCAGACTAAGGGATTCTTAGAAGAGAGGGGTTCTGGAATGCCAAAGGGGCGCGCGCGCGCGCGTGTGTGTGTGTGTGTGTGTGTGTGTGTGTGTGTGTGTGTATGTGGGGGGTTTCGGTGGAGGTGAGGGGAGATATGTTTCCTCAACTGTGGAAAGGAGGAAGTGGTTGCTTCACAGGTTTACTTTAAAGTTTATAGGTCATTCTTCAACATAAAGAATATTCCCTATTTCTGGCTTAGAGATTTATGGAAGACGGAGAGCACTGTTGCAGCCCAGGCCCAGGCGTTCCACATTCCCAGGCACCCTGTCCCAGCTCTCCACAGCCCACAGAGCATGTAGGAAAACATCCTACCTTCACGGAATACAGTGACAGGCTGAAAATGCCCAGGAGCTTCTGGGACTATAGATGAGATCCAAGAAACGCTGCTGGGGAAATAAAGGGAACTGTGTCTGCTCCTTGAAGGATACTTCAATGGCAGAGAGGGCTGGGGCAAAGGCAAAGGCCACCCCAAGAAAATCAAGCGCGCCTTCTGCATGGAAACATGTCCACAGACACCACCAGCATCGGTTAGAACCGGCTGATTAACCACACAAGGGCAGTTATGTGAAAAGACCTTTGCCTCCCCGTAGCTTCTAGTTTATCTACAACACCACAGATTGCAATGGCTGGGATAGAACTGGGAAGTGGGGGACTCAGAGCCAGTCCTCAACCCCCACCTCTCCACATCTGATGAGGAGCAGAAAATGAGAATGGAGCAAAAGTAAGAGTAAAGCTTATCAAATAAGCACATTTAAGGCCATTATTCCATAAAATAAAATAATTTCTTATATAGGTCAGTGGGGTAAAACCTATACACATTAAAAAGTAAAAGTTGTGTCAAATGTCTGCTTACTTCTCTGTATTTAGATATTAGCACTTTCCCTTTTAAAATGGTTTGTCTTTAATCCCTCTGTTAATGGTTGACTATAACTTACTTACCTCAGAAAAGAGCACATAGAATATATGGGAGTTACAAAAAATAAAAACTGAATTCCAGTAAATTGGTTCGGATCACAATATTCAAATGTATTTTATTTTCAGTTTTCCAAAAATGTCACTAACCGATCTTTTAAAATATTCACATTAATAATAAATGCTCTATTTCAGGGAAGAATGCTTTCACTGCAGAGGTAAAATGAAGCAATGAAATAATGAGTGTGAAAAATATTGCTTCTTGATGTCACTTTTGCAAAAATTATTTGAATTTAAGTATAATTGATGACTCTAGTGTGATTAGTTTGGCTGCAAAGAGAATACATAAAATTGCAAATAAAGCAAAATGTATATTAAGAATACAATAAGCATCTCGAATCTCAAGACTCTGTCTCGAATCTCCGTCAAGTCTGTTCAAGAGATTTCAAGAAACTAGAAGCAAGGGAGCCTTAAAACCTCTTGGGGTATCTCAATTTCTCTTGTGTGCTTGTTCCATTCTGAGCTTTTCACTGAAGAGAATCTTAAACTTCCATGTTTTAAACTGGTTCATAAATTTTCTATAACTCTCAGTATCCTGACTCTTTGACCTCAGCTTTCATGACTAACTGGCAACTTTCCTTCATTTATAATACACAAGTGAGAGAACCATATTCACACCTGCTTTTGCTCCGAACCACATGATAACAGGCAAATCAGAGATGGACCACCCTTGGGTTTCCATCCACTCTTCTGTAGCAAGGTCAGACAAATAGTACTTGAAGGAATTGATTTCCCAGTGAGGTCCACCATGAAGAATCATGTGTTATCTAAGAAGAGGATTTGGTCCAAAACTTTATTTTTATTATCCATGGTTTTATTATTTATTGAATTTTCTTATAAATAAATTAGACTTTTGAAAATTTCTTCTTATAACTTCACCTTGAGGCAGAAATTAAAGCCCTTTAAGAAGAGATTTTCCATCCCCTTTCGGACCATGGAATCCTCAAAGATGTCAAGGACCATACAAGTCATCTCCCCAATCCCTCTCACTTACTAGTCCTCCAAATTTTACCAGGATTTTTACATTTTTAATTTCAAATAAATTATTTATACATAGTAGAGTATAAACTATAGCCAACATGCATGTACCTCTGTAATATTCTGAAATTTTTTTTAATGACAAAAGAAGAAAATGAACAGATGTCACAAAAAGAAAAAAAAATACATATTTTCATATTTAGATAAAAACAGCATTTGTCACCTGATAAAAGAGTACAGTTGTCTCTGTAGTCTGAAAACCACTTCCCTCATGGAAAATAGAGCTCGTAACCACAAAAGAAGTTCTAGCCAGAAGGGAAATCTTTCAGTCATCTAAGCTAACCACATCCCCTCCTGTTCTTTACTCATTGGAGATGAAAAATAACCTTTCTCAAATGAGCCACAAAAACAAACAAACAAAAAAAAAACTGCCTTTTTTACATAGCTACCACTTATTAAGTGCATACTAAGTTAAAGACTTCTTTTGTTAAATATAGCTGAATTTGACTCAAAATTTGGAGATCTTTGTGAGCTCAATTCTCCCTTATCATAAAAGGTGTTCAAAATTAACTATTGGACTTCTTTGAAGCAAAAGCAAATGGCCTTTGCCCTTTGGGTACTACATACCGTATATACTCAAGTATAGACGGTATTTATTTCACATAGCACCTTCAGTGTAACTTCATGAAGGTAAAAATTAGTGGATTCTACAAATTAACTGTAAAAAATTTGTTTCCATATGACTGGCCTAATTGTAACATACCAACAAAAATATGAGTGGTTTTTTTTTTTATTCTTTCCTGCTTTGGAGAAAAAATGACCAAACTAATAATTCTCTTTAATTAGCAATGTCATATTTATTACACAATACTAATTCTCAACTAATGCACAAGGTGAGTACACTTCAGGAATATTAAAGACCAAACATTTGCAATCCATTTGCAAATAAGAGACTCCAGGAATGAGCAATAACAAATGTTGATCCAACTTCATTTAGAGGATCAGGAATGAATAGAACAACACCTCCATTCTCCCCAGGTAGGACAAAGTTGACTAATAAAATGTGCAGATTAACTCAAAATGTTCTGGTGTATTCTTGAGGTCTGAGCGGCCTTCCCCAGCCACCTCCAGACCACTGCGTCACTTCCCATTAAAGGGTTCCAAAGCTGGTGTTGTTACCAGAAGTGCAATTTTTGCAATAGTTCCCACACACAGCTGGGCACCAAAATCACCAGCAGTAATTGTTCAAAACACAGAATCCTGAGACTTACTGTGGTCCTCTGAATCAGGCACATGGAGATAGATACAGTTAATTGATATTGCCTAGTCGATTCTTTAGCAACCAGCTGTTTGCACATAATACTTTGGTTCCCTTCCGTAGATTGTTGTGGGTGTTGGCAGGAGAGTAAGAAAAATAACAGAGTTCCAGTGAGCCAATAGCAAAATTAGCAAAAAGCATAAAAAGATGATTCATGCACACGCACACAAATGTAAAAATGGCTGTTTAACATATGAAAAGATGGTCCTCTTCAATCATAAGAGAAAATACCTATGAAAACCTCAATAAGATATTATTCAGAGATTCACAAAAATTAAAAAGCATGACACCATACTGTGATGATGAGGCAGTGAGAGATACAGGTAACCTCGGGTGTTTTCCGTCAGGATGCAAACTGTTGTGATCTCCATGGAGGGGAATTTGGCAATGTGTAGCAATACTGTGTACACTATTCACATCTTAATCCAGCAATCTCTTTTCTCATATATATACTGAAAAAATACATCCAATGGCATCAAAATACACATGGACATTTGTTTCTAATATTTGTAAGACATTGGAAGCTACCTAAATGCCCAAATGTAGAATATAGCTTAAATGAACTGTTATATTTCCCTAATACAGTACTAGACAACAGTAAAAAATACTAAAGAAGATTTTATGAACTGAGTGCTTATTTCCAAAAAACGGTGGATAAAATAAAATACTATTCAAAAGAATAGATATCGTATGCTACCTTTTGTGTAAGAAAGAAAGGAAAATAATAAAATAAACATGTAGCTTATTATTGCAAAACAAAAATGAAATGCACAAATGCAATTGTACACTTCCAGATTCATCCTACTTCAGTGTGAAGATTAGAAATAGTTTTGGATTTTCTGAAAATAAACAACACTAGGAACTACAGGTAAAAATTTCATCTTATTACTAAAAACTCAAATTTTTGTTTCTGGCTTAGAATTAGGAAAACTGATAGGAGCTAAGGACTGAAATAGACAGAAAGACAAGATGTTTTTTCAATCTTGTTCATAAATCTGATGCAGACACTACAAAATTCTCCTTACTTTAAGATATTGATTTTTGAATGTATAAAAGCATTGACACTCTCAAAGAAAATTCCCTTGGATTTTATCCCAGGAACTATGGCTGATGCAGAGATTATCTGGCTAATCTCAATATTCATTAATCAGCCATTTAATTGGTCTAATTCTCAAGTATTAAGAATGTGTCTACTGCAATTATCCATGGCCTGTGAAACACGGACAGCTGTCTACCCAACATCCATTCCATGGTCTAACTAACACACCTTCCATGTCGTCTAGAGGTGGCAATGTTTCCAAATCAAAATACTCACTTCTCTATACTCCCCGGCAGCTCCAGGTGGCCTTGTGGCATAGTCATGTTGTTATTGAGGAACCAAGATCCCAACTCTAGACCTGCCCCAGGCTGTTTCCCCCTCTTATTCCCTAGAACACTGAAGTGAGAGTCACTTAGCGACCATGGGTCCTTAAGCATGAGAGCAAAGCCCACACCCTAAAGATCTATAGGAGATGAGAAATAACCAGGGCCCTGATGGCATTACTGGACTACAGGACAATCCCTGGACTATACAGCACTTGGTTAGCCGAGACAAGTAAGTCTTCATGTGTTTAACCAGTGTTTGGACATCTCTGTGCTTATGGTGAAACATGTTCCTAATTTATTACCCACAAGCTATCACTAAGAACTTTGAAGTTCCAGAAAGTTCCATACTCATCCTTTACCATTTTACCTGTGCCCTGTGAGTGGATAGAAAAACACATTTCACCCAGTGAGAGAACATGAGTGTAGATACAATTGTGGATAAGATTAATCCAAAGTTATACCTAAAAAAATATAGCCCCAAACTCCTACCTGGCAGAGGCTGCACCAGTGCTTTCAAGAAGCATTTTTCACACTTACAGAACTTTCTTTGTATAACATCAAGTATCCTTAGGTCCTACAAAAATAAAACATGCTTTTTAATCATAATACTAAAAAAATCAAAGAAAAAAATGGACATATAAAGAAAGCAAATGCAAGAAATCAAGAGAAGGATTCAGACAGCTAAAGCCACCTACTCGACTTGGCTGGTTGGGTTCTGACTAGAGGTCCCTCATCTCACTTCACTTCTGAGGTGTCCATTCCTACTATAAAATCTTTGCTCCTGGGATTTCTTTCTGGCTCCACATTTCTGTGTCCTACTCTGCCCTTTTTCAACTACTGAGGCCTCCATTTTGGAATCTTCATATTGTTTTCTGGTTTGTAGCTCCAAATAGTCTCTCTGCACTCACTCTTAGAGGTCACCCCAGATTCTATGGTGATTTCTTGCCTCCCAGATTTTTTGCCTTACGTCACCGTTCTGCCTCTGGCTGGTCACAGTCTCCAGGTTTACACACAACTCCACCAAGGGAATTAAAATTCCCTGGCCAACCTCTAGAGCCACCTTCTCTTCACAAATCCACCAAGAATCAACCAGCAAGCTTTGACTTTGCTTTTTGTTACTAAAAAAAATAAATGCATTACAAAATTAAGGCTGAAGTTACTGTGTAATTAATTACAATGGCAGGCAGGAGAAAATTGGGCAGATGGAAACCTCTGTCCCCTCTGCTCAAATGTAAGCTTTTTGTCTTTTACTTATTTTTATTTTATAATTTATTAATCCTTTGTATGTAATAATTATATGTACTTACTGTGTACAACAACAGTACACGATACATGAAGTTTATATATATATATGTGTGTGTGTGTATATATATATATATATATATATCTGTCTGCATTGTGAAATGATTAAGCTATTAATGTACCCTTCACCTCACATACTTACCTTTTCATTGTGGTAGAAAACATTCAAAATCTACTCTCTTAGCAATTTTGAAGTACACAGTACATTATTATTCATTATAGTCAGCATGCTTCATAATAGATTTACAGAACTTATTCATGCTAATTGAAACTTTTAAACCATTTAACCAAAATCTCCCCATTCCCACCCATCTCTATCTCCTGGACCCATCCTACTCTCTGTGTCTGTGAGTTTGACTTTTTTGAGCGTCCGTATGAGATCATGTCATAGTTGTCTTTCTATGTCTGGCTTAATCCATTCATCAGCACATCCTGCTATTTCATCCATGTTGTCACAAATGACATGATTCCTTTTATACGGCTGAATAGTAATCCACTGTGTATCCACACCAGGCTTCTTTATTCGTTCATCCACTGATGAATACAAGTCAATTTCATACCTTGGCTATTATGAATAATGCTGCAATGAATAATGGAATACAGATTCTTTTCAAGATATGAATTTTGTTTCCCCCAGAAGGAGAATTGAGGGATCATATGGTAATCTATACTGTTTCCCATAATGGCTGTATAACGCTTTTTTTTTAACTGCATTTTTTTAGGCAGACTTATAGTCTAACAGCAGCTCTCACATTGATTAGTCATTCATCATTAAACAATTTTTGGAATTCAAATTTGTAGAACTTCATTGCAAATTAAAGGCATACACGTATGCGCGCGCGCGCACACCACACACACACACACACACACACACACACACACATACACACACAGAACTAAACTAATCAAAAGGGCAAGTGGTCAAAAATTTGGTTCATCCTGATTGGTTTCCTATATATCTTTCCAAAAGTTAGGGCCTAAACCCATGCAATAATTTCTGGAGTTGTATACCGAATCGGGTGTGCTTGCAAGAGTGACTTTCTGAAGGTACCAAGTAGAAAGAGTCCGCATCATTTAAGAGCCCCCTGTGTGGAAGAATCTATTCTATTTTATGTTTGTTGATTTGAAAGGGTATTTGAGAAAAAATGGGAACATAAGCCCAGGAGATCAATATTCTGAACAATTAACCTATAAACAAATAAATAACACAGAATATGGGCTACTTAATGTCACATCTCCATAGACAGACAACAATAAGTTTGTAAGCGAGCTCGACATGATGGATGTGAGTAGATTAGCGGCGTACTCTGCCAGATCAGAAAGAAAAGACATGTGCTCTCTTTCATAGTTCCGCATTGTGAAGGATGCTCTCCGACTTTCCTGCTCTTTAATCCTCTCACCCTGATATTCATCAATAATTTGGACATTTATATAATAGCTTTGCAAAAGAAAAGACAGAGGCAAACTTAACCATTGTGAGACCACAGTTTAAGTCATGTTTTAGGAGCCCAAGAGAAATACCAAAAAAAAAAAAAAAAAAAAAAGAGAACGTAGGATAGGAAGTTATCACTTGCTAGCTCCTTGAAAATGATCTTGGAACTATAAGCACAGCCACGGTTTATTAATTTGATTATAACTCAGTGGTTCCTTACTTTACACATTAGAATCAACTTGGAGTTTGTAAAAATAGTCACTTCTTCCCCCTCCACCCCCTGCACCCAGAAAATTATTATCAAATCTCTGAAAATTGGGCTCTCACATCTAAAATTTTAAAAACTCTCTTGATGATTCTGAGGCAGGGGTGGTTGAGGCCAACTGCACTAAAGAAAGAAACCTCCTTTTTGTTCCAGTCCACAAACCATATCAACAAGGTCAAAACCTTATAAGTCATCAATATTGTCCTTTTCTGCCTCTTAGAAGGTCTCACCAAAATTAATATATAGATGTTTTGACTGGATTCTAAGAAAGTATAGAGTCAGGAAGATATCCTTTTATGCCAGAAATAAAAGCTGTCATTAAAAAGAAAATGAAAAACTTCAATAACCAGAACTTACAAATAATGCGTTGATAACATATCTCCTAGAGATAATCCCATTTCAGTACATTTAAATATATATTTCTATATTTTAGAATATATATTCTAGTATTATTACATACTTGCTTAAGCATTTTGAGTTCTATGACGTCTAGGAGTCTTATTAATATAGCACTTAGACAGTTACATAAAATGTAAAATCTACACGATTGTCCTTGATAAAAGAGAGGAACTACAATAAATGAAACAAAGTGTTCTTTTCCTCACTTTCAGACATTCTTCGCACCTTGTAAGAGTTTTATTTTCTAAGAGTGATAAGGATTCATGGTATTATAACAGAACAAATCTTTAGAAGAGGATGACACTACTTACTAAATAACAAAGCCCAGATTAATTATTAAAGGGGAATATAAAGAAATTTGTAAGAGAAAGATTTCATGAGGAATAGCTATCTGTTCTTTGAGAGAAAGAAACAGTGCAGCATATTCTTTATCAACTAGTTCCTCCTCTGGGGTAAACGAGAGGTGAGGGCTTTGACAATGTTTCTGTGAGCAGGGAGAAATAATGGAGACAATCCCAGCTGCCAAGGAGATCACATCCATGAAAAAGAAAAATACAAGTAGTAGATGTGTGGGGGTGGAGGGAAGGGAAAGAAAAGCATTAACAATTAAAAGCCAGAAAATAACTGCAAGAGAGAATTTAACATCCAAAAAGACTTTTGACCTACAGATAGATAGCGCTAACCTTGGAAGATGCATCTAGGGAAAGTAAGATAAAGGAAAGAGCAATCAAAAAGCAGAGTGAAGAATTTAAAAAAAGAAAATGGAACAAAATTACCCCAGTCAGTTTTGTCATTTTCATGAATGAAAACCAAATTGTAAGGAAGGTCACGAGACAAAGGTTTATTTCATCTTTGTCCTGTCCTCAGTTCCCAAGTCAACAAATATTTGCTCAGAGACAATGTTTAAAGCAGGACAAGGAAAGGCTGGACACATGTCCTCATCTTAACATTTTTAACCTTCGCTTTCAGATATTTCAAAATACTCGCTTCTGGCACCTTGTGCCCCAATCTATATCCATGGGCCAAAATTTTTGTGCAGGCTTATCTTCAGCTTTTCAGTTGCATTGGCAAGGTAACCAGCCTGGCTTGTAAAGGGAAGTCCAACTCTATAGAGCCTGCTGATCTTTGCAGATTGCCTTGGGGTAGGGTGGAGAAGGGTTACAAAAGCGACTTCTTCAGTGGGGACCTCATTATTCTCCAAACTATTACCAAAGTAGTGAACTGCTTTTAGATGAAGCACAATTAGGAACCATGGCCTACACACATCTTGCCCCTCTGTTGAGTAGTCCTTCACCTTCATCTCCTTTATCCCCCAATTTGTTAAAAAAAAAAAAAATATATATATATATATATATATACACACACACACACACACACACACACACACACACACACAAATGAGGATTTTTGTTTTGTTTTGTTTCGATTCATGTGATTTTGGAAGATACGATTGGTTGTGACAATTCAGAAAACTGGTGCTATTTGTAGACTTGAATTAACCTACATGTTTGTCCTGTATTATTTCTACGTTAGGAAATCTATTCCTAGATCACTGCCCCAGAGAACTAATGCAATAGGTTATAGTAGTTGGCATCAAGGAGCACTATTGTACCTGGATTCTGTGCAAGGAATGCTCCTACATATCTACATATACATTCAATTTAATGCAGGGGTGAAACTGATGGTTATCATTATCTGAAATCCTTACTGATATTTTTAAGAATACATACAAGTTCAACACACTAATAAGAATGTATTTCCAATTTTCTATAAGTAAAATTTTAAAGCTTTCTTTGATTTTAGCTACTGACTAATAAAGTAAATAATATAAAATTTCCTGCATAAGTGCTTCGGATTTCAGGTTAAAGTGGTCAATAACCTTTGAAAATTTAGTTTTCAAAAAAACAACTGCTGGTTACAAGGGAGTGGGGAAGGCAAGCTCACAGGTACAAAATCTGTCAAAGTTTATGCAGTAAAACAGTACTGTTGAGTAAAGCTCTCTATGCATTTAATCAACACCTGCTTATTAAGCAGCTACTCTGTGCCAGGTTCTTTCCTTGGTTCTAGAAATTGACATGAAACTGAATTTTATCAGAGTCCAGTAAACTCACAGACAGGTGGAGAAACAAAGTGTCCAAACATTATTATAATGCTTTCCTCTGGGCATGGTCCCAGATCAGCAACATCAGCATCACCTGGAAACTCATCAGAAATGTAAATTCTTAGAACCTACCTCATACCCCCATCAGTAATCACAAGGTAGCACCACCACAATGCAACGTGGCAAGCCCTCCCAGTAATTCTAAAGAACGCTGAATTTGAGAACCACTGTATTAATACATGCACTATGAGGTGGTCACCATGCTATGAATAACTAATTTTGTGTTCTTTACTCCTCCCTGGAAGCTAGTTCAATAATGATTATTCAGATTTCAAAAGTGAGACAAATAAAATGGAGAAGGAGGTTTCAGGCAAAAGCAAAGGTATAAATAAAATCCTATAGGAAATTACTCTGTGTATCAGTTTTAAATATTTGTTGTATCCTCTTTAAATGAGGATTTTTTAATTATATCCTTGAGTAAGTTGGTCTATTAACTCCAAGGCCTAAAACAATTATTCTAATTATATAGTGATTGCTAAACAGCAAAAGGATGATCCCACACTTCAAAAAGGCTAATTCCAGGTAAGACATTTTCGTGTAAGTTCTGCTCACTGGACAATTTTCTTGTGCTAAGAAAACTTCTATGTGATGAAAAGATTGTCATGTGCATGACATGCTCCTGCCCAGCAGGGACTACACCTTGTTATTCTCGTCTTTTGGCTTCTTGTCTTTGGAAAAAATAATTGATGGCAAAGGACCTCAGAATATATATACAGTGTATATTTTATGTCTTGCTGAGGGGTCAAGTGGTGAAGCGATATTCAGCCAAAGCTGAGGCTGATGCCAAATATCTCATCATAGCTTCTGGGATTTGATAATAAATCTTGAATTTTAACAACAAAATTATTATTACCATTTCATTATTAACAGTTTAGGAGTCAAATTTTAAATGCATGATATAGTGCAAGAGCAATCATTTCTTAGCCTTGTCAAGTGCTGAAATACTCCTGTGGTCACTGTACTATAAATCTGTGATACTAACTAGACACTTAATGTCAACGGAGTTAAGTAGAAGAGCACGCTATCTCTTGGGGATCTCATTTTGCACCAGGACTATTTTCTTTTCTTCATACTCTTTATTATTCTGAATGAAAGATGATTTATTATAGATGCTGTTGTACAAGATTTTGAAGACTTTTTTTCTTCATAAAATATTAAGATGGCAAAGTTGGCATTCTGTTTTAAATCATTCTTGGATGAAATGAAGAATAATCAAACAGAACTTTTTCTTGAAATACTTAAGACTAATGAATTTGGCACAAAACTACAGAGAAGTTTTTCAGTTCACTGGTGTTCCCAAGTATGTAGGAAAGTGCTAATAAACACATAATAGGTACTTTAAATAGGTTTACATAAGTACAAACTAAAAGGAGCTCTTAAAGCTTATCTTTGATGTAATAAATATACCAACTGATTTTGCAGTATGCAAATTATGGTGTTATGAATACTAAAAACAAAGAGAATGAGGAGAAATCAAAAATGAAAGCATACTCTAGAACTAGGCTACATGGGGCTGCTAGGTCCTGAAGTAGCCTTTGGCCTGAATCCAAAAACAAAATTATTTTATTTTTATTAATACATTTTTGTTTGTCTTTTATAGTTTTATTTTTAAGTTGAGTGTATTTAAAATAACAAAGAATAAAATAAGTTTCAACAAAATAATCCTCCCAGATAGACCAGCACAATTAGAACATCAGTAAGCCATAAGGGCTAAGTTGATGGCTGCTATGGTTATAATTTAGTTCTAACTTTCCCACCTGACTCAGGCTACTACTGAACATGAGGCTGGTTGGAGAGAGTTTTGGGAGTCAAGCACACCAGTTTGTTATCAGCTTTTGACAATGCTTCACTGAATTTCTGATTGAAGTGGAATTTGTGAATAGTTGCACAGCTCAACAATACTTTTTGATTCTTTCTGCTTACCAGCCCATCATGACAAAGAAGACCAAGACAATGCTGCCAAAAGAAAATAGATTTTTTTAATGAGGGCTGGGAATTGCAATATTATCTGTTTCTGCTGACAATAAGATGGTTTGTTTGCTTTGCAATACTACAATATCAACATTAAAGAAATTCAATGTTCATTAGCATTGTGACACTCATAAGGAACATAAATATTTTAAATTAGAGGGATCGGCATGAAAGGTTATGTTGAAAAAATTAAAAGATAAAAAACAAAAGCAAAGATGATTCTTTCAAGCAGCAATAAGATGAGGAAATAATGGTCCTCGAGCAACTTATAACATAGCTTATACACTCAATGAAGAAAGGGAAGCCATTCAATGACATAGGAATTGCGAAAGAATGCATTGTCAGGCGGCGCCTGTGGCTCAAGGAGTAGGGCTCTGGCCCCATATGCTGGAGGTGGTGGGTTCCAACCCAGCCCCAGCCAAAAACTACAAAAAAAAGAATACATCATCGGAGTTGTAGGATGCTTAGACCCCAATGATATTTCAAAGTACAAACAACTGCCCATTTCAAGGAGAATCATAAATGATAAGCAGCATGAATTAGGCTTCAACTTAACAAGGCAATTTCATGGAAGACTTCAAAATGAAAATATATACAGGGTGTCCATAAAGTATGTGTACAATTTTAAATTGCACTCTATTTTTAATTGCACATGAACTTTATGGACACCCTATATTATTCAATTGATTTGAAAGAATCAACTTATACTAATGACTTGGCACAGGTTTTATTTGCATCATTCAGGTCTTAACAGAAGATTTTCTTTAGTATGAAGTGTTACTCACTTTGGACACTCCTGCAAATGGAACATATGGAATAGATATTTTCAACAACTTTCAAGATAAATGTCATGAAGTTGGACTGAATTTAGTGAGTGTATGTGCAGACAGTGCACTTCCATGAAGGAGAACATGAAGGGTTTATTGCACAGATACAAAAAGTATTAACAGATACTCTTATTTTATTGTATCTTGCATCAGAAAAATTTCTGTGCCTAAGCAACTATTGTAAGTTATAAGTATTGTTAGCTATAGTTGTGCAAATGCTACATGGCATGTCAGATTTGTAACATGCTAAAGTTGAATGAGTAGATATTCAGAGTGGATTTGTGATATGATTCTAAAGTATGTTGGCTATTTCAGGCACAGGTGTCAGCCAAAATTTTATCTCTGCAAGAACAGATAATTAAATTTTATGAAAAACAGAATTAGCAATGTGAATTACTGAAAGAACATTTATATAGAAATGCAGCATTTATGTGTGATGCTATGTAAAATTAAAATGACTTACATACTTCTTTGCATGGTAAAACTGAGTCTATATATGATATGTGGCAAAAAATCCAAGCATTTCAAAAAAAAGCTATCTTTTTTCAAAACACTTTTTCTTCAGGCTGGGTGCGGTGGCTCATACCTGTAATTCTAGCACAGGTATGAGCTAGAATCCAAGATGAGTGGATTGCCTGAGCTCAGGAGTTTGAGACCAGCCTGAGCTAGAGCAAGACCCTGTCTCTAAAAATAGCCAGGCATTGTGGCCAGCACCTATAGTCCTAGCTGCTCAGGAAGCTGAGGCAAGAGGAATCTTCAGATGAACATTTTCCCCAGTTAGCAAAGGTCATTGATTAGTCAGATAATATACATGAATCATTTGAAGAATATGCAGCTGTTATAAACCTATTAATTTGGAGAACACAATGAAAGTTTCACTGACTTGAAAATCATGACATCACACTCAAATTAGCATTTCAGTCTCACCTAGTTGATATCACCACAGCACCTAAAGAATTATAGATGGAATTGAATGAGCTCCCAGTAGATGACATTTTAAAGTCATTGTTTGATGCTAAGAAAGATTCAAATGAGATATAGAAAAATGCAGTAGAATACCCACACCTTTAGCAACATAACCCCCCCAAATGCTTTCTTGCTTTTCAACCACTTATTGCTATGAATCTACATTCTACCTAACCCAAATCAAGATACCCATAAAGTCACAAATGATTGATATGCATCTGTAGGGGTCCTCTAACTTTTTAAACAGGGGGCCAGTTCACTGTCCCTCACACCGTTGGAGTGCCAGACTATAGTTTAAAAAAAAAAAAACAACTATGGACAAATTCCTGTGCACACTGCACATATCTTATTTTGAAGTAAAAAAAAAAACAAAATAGGATCAAATACAATCACACCACCTCATGTGGGCCATAGTTTGAGGACCCCTGACTAGAGGATTAACTGAAACTGCAGACCTCCATGCTGCAACCAAATATTCAAATGCTTTCCCGCTAAAACAAACAAACAAAAAAAGACACAACAAAGTCATTAAAAGGTTAGTTAACCTTGAAATTAATAAATATTTAAAGGTTAATTAACAACCTTTAAATTTTTTCAATTATTAAGTACCTAGTAGTTAGATTTTTACAAAATAATGCACATTTTAAAGTACAGAAAAACCTCTGTAAGTTGACCACCCAAGAGACCATAACAAACTAGTCAACATACAGAGGTGATCTACTAGACCTAATGTTCTGAGATGTACACGTGGTACATGTCCAGTCTATGTAAATTAGGTCGACTTAAAGAGGTGGTCAATGTAGAGAAGTGATCAACTACGGAGGTTCTACTGTTGTACTTCAGTCTAAATGAAGATTCTTGAATGGGGCTTTACTTGATTAATGTGGTCTTCTAATAAGAAAAGCTCTCCACCTCTGCTCTAGAGCCATAAGAGTGAGCAGTGAGATAGCGGCAGAGGATTTTGTGGACCCATCAAAAGAGCAGGAGAGGAGGTCTAAATATAGGCTCAAATACACGTGGAATTTGATGTATAATAAAAGCAAAATCTCAGATCACAGGGAGCAAAGACAGCATTTTTAATAAATAAAGTGCAGGCCTTTGAGTAGCCATCTGGCAACAGATCAAATTGCTTTCATAGCTCACGCACATATCAGTACAGGAGGCCTAACTGATCACCTCTGTATGTTGACCAGTCTGTTACAGCCTCTCAGATGGAAAGAAATTTAACAGTGAAAAAAATTGTACAAAATGTTTGACCAGGAAATCTGTGAATTTATCCAATATCCATATTTGAATATATGAAATTATAAAGTTATAGAATTGTCTAATTTCATAATTTAGGAAAATATCCAAATAGTCACCAAAAGAAAACTGTTTAATATTATCTACTCACAGAAACACTGCATTAAAAAAGCAATGAGGAAGTTCTCTTTATACTGATATACAAAGATCTTCCGGTTTTATTGTTTAGTAAAGAAAGAAAATATGACTGTTCACATGTTTACAGTCCCCATTGAGTAATAAATTCAGGAAGATAAGAATGTATACTTGCATGTGCTAATATCTGCAATAAGAAATACTAAAAATGCCGCAGCACCTGTGGCTCAAAGGAGTAAGGAGCCGGCCCCATATGCCAGAGGTGGTGGGTTCAAACCCAAGCCCTGGCCAAAAACTGCAAAAAAAAAAGAAATACTAAAAATGTATCAGTGTAGGGGAACTAGCTAAACAGGGACAGGAGTAGGGCGTCTTCACAAAATAAACGTTGAAATATACTTTTTCCAATCGTGGATTATTCTTTATATGTAAAATTTGAAAACAACAAAAATAAATTTTGGCATAATCCAATCTATATTTTCTGCTTTATTATTATTTAAATGTTTCTAAATATCTGTTGGCTCAAAATGGCTATATAATTTTTTTTTTTCTGAAGTTACGCTGCTAATGCATTCTCTTTACTACTTAACCACAATTTTCTCAGTTTCAAATTTAAAATAAAATTTTTCTTATAATCTTAGGGATTGTAGCATTGTACTTTTTGAAGTGTTATCAATGACCCGTATTATCTGCCAATCAATACTTAGCTTGTTTGATGTAGCAACAGCATTTGACAGTTGGTCTCTCCCTTCTCCTTCAAACACTTTCTTCACTTGGTTTATGGAATACATTCCCTTTTTTTTCTTCATCACTACTCATGTTCTTTGCAAGCTCCACCCCTCCTGCCCAACCTCACAATTTTGGGACACCTATTCCAATTTCTCTCATGATTTTACCTGGTTCCACGGCTTTAAATTCTCACTATATGCTGATGACCACTAAATGTAAATGTCCAGATCAGACCTCTCTTCTGAACTTCACACTTATATTTCAGTTTAACTGAAGTCTCAGTTGGACATCTAATTAACATCTTAAATTTAAAATATCCAAACCTGAACACCAAATCTTCCTTCCCAAACTGATATACCCACTCCTCCTCCTCCTCCTCGAGTTTTTTAATTGATTGGGAAGCATCTATGACTCCTCCCTATAAAGTCCCACATCTAATCTACTAGGAAAGCTCCATTCTCACTCAACCTTCTCTGCTTGTCACCACCTTCCCCTTGACACTCATTCCGGCCACCGCCATCCCTGACCTAGGTGACTGAAAGTTTTCTAATTAGATTTCCTCCTAGGGTCTCTTTCAACACAGTCCATTTAATACATGAAGTCTCCAGTGTTCTCTATCTCAGGAGCCAAGTTCCTTTGAATGTTCTTCAATTCCCTATACAATGTGACTTTCCACTATTCATCTGACTTTGTTCCTATTATTTTACCTGCATTCTTCTGTCCAGCTATGCTAACCTCACTCAGTACACATTTCTGTTTGGATACCTCTCTCTCTTCCTTTAACTCTTCATCCAAATGTCACCTTCTTTATGAAAGCTATCCCAACAATCCAACTTAAAACTTCAGCATGCCCTTTATTCCCAGGAGTTCAAGTATCTTTGTCTTATTTCTTTCTTAAAACCATTTGTTGTCTTCTGTATGATTTGCTTATTGATTATGTTGACTGTAATTTTTCAGTATCCGTTCTCTATAATGTAAGCCCATGAGGGAAGGATTTTTTTTCTGCAAGCACGTGTAACATTGCCTGCCACATAGTGAATGCCCAATACAATATTTGCTGAATAAGTATATGAAACTATATTAAGAATATAGTGCAGACCATATGATTCTCTCAATCGATGCAGAAAAAAGCTTTTGATAACCATCCCTTCATGATCAGAACACTTAAGAAAATTGGTATAGAAGGGACATTTCTTAAACTGATAGAGGCCATCTACAGCAAACCGACAGCCAATATCATACTGAATGAAGTTAAATTGGAATCATTTCCACTCAGATCAGGAACCAGACAAGGCTTCCCATTGTCTCCATTGCTTTTTAACATTGTAATTGTAATGGAAGTTTTAGCCACTGCAATTAGGGAAGAAAAGGCGATGAAGGGTATCCACATTAGTGTCAGAAGAGATCAAACTTTCGCTCTTTGCAGATGATATGATTGTATATCTGGAAAACACTAGGGACTCTACTACAATACTCTTAGAAGTGATCAAGGAATACAGCAGTGTCTCAGGTTACAAAATCAACATCCATAAATCGGTAGCCTTTATATATACCAACAATAGTCAAGTTGAAAAAACAATTAAGGACTCTATCCCATTCACAATAGTGCCAAAGAAGATGAACTATTTGGGAGTTTATCTAACCAATGATGTGAAAGATCTATATAAAGAGAACTATGAAACTCTAAGAAAAGAGATAGCTGAGAATGTTAACAAATGGAATAACATACCATGCTCATGGCTGGGAAGAATCAACATTGTTAAAATGCCCATACTACCCAAAGCAATATATAATTTCAATGCAATCCCCATTAAAGCTCCATTGTCATACTTTAAAGATCTTGAAAAAACAATACTTCGTTTTATATGGAATCAGAAAAAACCTCAAATAGCCAAGATGTTACTCAAAAATAAAAACAAAGCAGGAGGAATCATGCTCCCAGACCTCAGGCTATACTACAAATCGATAGTGATCAAAACAGCATGGTACTGGCACAAAAACAGAGAAGTAGATATCTGGAACAGAATAGAGAACCAAGAGATGAATCCAGCTACTTACCGTTATTTAATCTTTGATAAGCCAATTAAAAACATTCAATGGGGAAAAGATTCCCTATTTAACAAATGGTGCTGGGTGAACTGGCTGGCAACCTGTAAAAGACTGAAACTGGACCCACACCTTTCACCATTA